>JASPKZ010001755.1:0-73488 GCA_030220185.1 Diploptera punctata
AGATATTTTCATCCTAAAACAATCCACTGGCCTTGACCGTGTTTGATATAAACAGAGCTGTATTTTAAAATTCAACGTACAATTTTTTCTCATCTCCTTTCCAAAATAAGATCATAAAATAACAAATTTTGATTTATTTACTTACTTATGTTTTACAGTTCTTATATATTTGCAGCGTTTTCTCATAAAAATAAAGAGGTTGAATAAAAGTTCGCAAAGAATTTATGTTCATAAACCTCTTGTCTTTATATGATTTTTCAAAATGTCTGTAATTTTTTCTTATATAGCATGAACATCAGATAAAAATGTAAAGAAATTCCACGTCTAGAAAATCTAGTTAATAAAATACATGAACTGCAATAGAAACAGTTTTATCTATTGTTGTCGAGAAAAATTGTACATCCCTGTTCCATACTATTCAAGCAATACCACTACTACAAAAAGCTCTGTCGAAATTTCCTTATCTCCAATTCTCTTCACTCGACGGTTCTACTCTCCTAGAAACTGGAGGAAAATTCGTTATACACTGAGACTTACAAGAGGCCATCTGGGACCATAAGGGAGAAAAAGGAAGGGTGAAACCCCATAGTAGAGAGGGTGTAAAGAGAAGCAGGAGATGGGAATATGTGAGTGTGTGAAACTTGAAGGGGTTTGAGAAAATATGTGGAGCTTTTTTTTTCTTTTCTTTTCCTTCCCTTTGCACAAACAAAATTGTTGATCTTTTGGTACTAGAATCTTTTGACATTTTTCTATGCTTTCTTTTTTTTATTATGATTATTTTCGAACTTTGTGGAGATGTCATAAGGGAGAAATCACCTCTCTTCCTTTCTATCATCCTTGCTAAATATATAAAAAAAATTGCTGAATAGTTGAAAAAAAATCATGTTTTCTCGTCTCCTACAATAACAATGATGGAGTATCCCTATGTTATGCCTACAGTGTATCTACAGACAAAAGAACATTCTAATACCGGTATCTGAGTTTTTAAAGGGACTCAGTTGTAAAAAGGGAGTTAAAAGTAACTCATAAATGAAAAGTTTCTTCTTCTCGCTTTCCAGGATTAGGTCAATGCGACCTGTTCCGGTCTCAAATCCACCGTTTCCTTGGCCGTCCCAAAGATATTTTTCCCTAAAGGGTAGAGAATGACTGGGGCCGATGTGAGGATGAACACTCAGACTCTACAAAAGGCTCCAAATAGCCTCTCTCTACCAAACCCTTCCATCTACCTTCAAGTCATGGTATTTTTTTTATTGAAGACTAGCGTAAGTCCCGAAGTTATGCGCCATAACTTCTTGCCTTAACCACTCGGCTACGGCGCGGGACTCCTTGGTATCAATAATACAGATGAAAGGTTCACCCGAATGGGTATTATTCTCTGGTATCAATGAAAGACAAAAATGGTTATTGTGAGTTATCCGTAAGAGATAAACATATGCTGTCGCGGACTTGTTTGTAGAGCTTTTTTGCATATTCAATTCTGTGTACATTAATTTTGTGTATTTCTTGTGGTTTAGGCAGCGTAAGCCATTTAAGACATCAAAGAGCTACTTTTTTCACGTTTTCCACTACAAAGGGCGATTTTTAAGGGTGTAGGAGTTGAGTATCACAAGTCTCTTATAGCCTATGCTCATCCCGGGAATCTCCTGAACATTTTGCAAAAAAACCCATCACAATCGGATCAACGGTATGGCCGCGCATAAAGTACGAACAAACAAACATACAAACAAACCAATAAACAATTTTTATATATAACATGGAGGGTGAATGGTGAGGTTCTGGCGCCATAAAACCATATGCTCGGGGCAGACAGAGCTCTGTAAGCCTTGTAAGGCAGTCTGGTCTAGGAGAAAGACAACTACGAAATTAAACTCTGGTCCTCCAGGTTGGGGGTTTTGCGGTTGGGCTGGTAACCCACCCAAGCAAAAAAATATCACTCAGAAGTCTCAACTGCGAATACGAAATAAAAAGTATATAACTCTGATTACATTTTCCTGATATTTTTTAACTAACTCAATGGCACTATCGAAACCGCAGGTTCATGAACGCGCGGACATAAGCTGTCCATTTATCCCATACCCCAGCTAAAGTTTTCTACTAATCCTCTGTATAATTTATCTCCTTCGAATCAAGGTTAATGTTATTCTCCCACCTCATTCTTGGAAGAGTGCTTCACTTCTGATTTTCCTATAAAGAGTTTCCATACCCCTATTTCATTCCCATTCGTGCCACATGCCATGCCCTTCGCAGTCTACCTGACTTAACTGGTCTTATTACATCTTGTTTCCCATAAAGCCCGTGAAGCTCACTGTTATGAAGTATTCTTCATTCACCTGTCTTTTGTCTCTCTTTGGTCCAAATTTGTTCTTAAGAATTGTTTTTAAAACTCATAATATTGTTCCCCTAAAAGTCTATTTCTATAATCAGTAATTTGTTTGGATGTAACCTGTCTTGAAGTACAGGCCCATATACTCATCTACAATTTTTTTTTTACTTTAATGATATTCTATTTTATGTTTTTTTTAGTATTTTCTATTATTAGACCCATATCCACATTGTCTGCATTTCACTAGACTCTCTGATACACATAAATTAGATACCCGATCCCTTAGCACGTTGTCCTTTACATACACACTACCTATTACTCGAAATATTTTACAGTTTCTCTTCTTAGAATATGGAATCCCCTTCCACCCTATGTCAGAGACTGCCAAACTTACCATCTTCCAGAAACAAATTGAAAATAAAATTATTAAAAGAAACAACTCACTAATATTAAATTTTTAACAATTGATAATTTGTTTTTTCATTATTTAATAAAAATAGTATTAAGATTTGTCAATATATTTACCTAATATATTTTACATAAGCGATAGATTAATTCATTGCAGTTTATTACTTTCTTTGTACTTTTTTATTTTTTTATGTATAGTAGATTCGAGCTGCTATTTCTTTATGCATACATTCTTCCGATTCGATTGAGGGTCTTTCCACTTTTCAGCGGTTGCCCTTTTACCAGCCGGCTGCTGGCCCTTCACATCCACATGTGTCAATCACAGAGGTAGATGATCAACAGCCAGTGTAGGGGTGACATGTGGTTAGCAATGTCGAGTCCCCCAGCCGTTTATAGCTGGTTCCTCAACCTGGAGCCGCTACTTATTGTAGCTACCCAATTGCCTCACGATGCTGGGTGGGCCACCGGTCCCTTACCTGCCGAAATACCATGAGAAATTTTCTCCCCCATGGAGACTCAAACCAGTCACAAGTTCCTGTAGCTCTTGCGATCAAGGCTTCCTACCCTTAACCGCTCGGCTACGGCGCGGGACACAAACATTCTTTCACCAGTTTACATTTTAATTGTAATTTAATTTATTTATTATATTATTCGACATTATTTATCATTCATTGTTCAATTTTAACAGATAATTAATGTTTTCATTATGTACTATTATTGTAAATTTTTTTTGTATTAAAATGTAACATATGTTTGTCCTGTTGAGTGGAAGAGAAGACCACATGGTCTTAACTCCACCGAGTAATAAAAATATATTCTATTCTAATTATATTTCAAAATTGTATAAGTATCTAGTTAATTAAATGGAAGAGAAAGCCTTATGGCCTTAAATCTACCAGGTTAAATAAAGCATTATTATTATTATTAATTATATTATTATAATTATTATTTATTATTTATTATTATTATTATTATCTATAACACATATTCCTAGATACAAATTAAAATAATGTTAAGAATATAAAATATTAGTTTTCGTTGGTAAATGTTAAAATGACCTTTTTTTTTATAACGTACCACATTTAGAACCTAACTCCTTCTCCGATGTCCAATATGGAAGACTAATTTTTTGCTTAGGGGTGTACTGAGAAGAATTGGGGGAAGGAGGAGAAGAGAAAAAAAAAAGGAGGGAGGAAAATGTGAAACCGATATCGGAAAACAATTTTTTTTTCTTTTGAGCTAGGATTTTTCTCCTCTCAGCATCTAGGTTGATGGCCAGAAGAGACCTTGTTTTGTGTGTTGCATAGCGAGGGAGGGGATTTTGAAAGCCACACAGAAGTTACGAATACCGCTGTGTGATTATAAACTCGTACATATGCTCACGCCAAAATATTCATGCAAGAATTGACATACAAAACATTATTTTTAAGTAATATTTCATGTTTTTCACTTGTTAATTCTCCCCATGTAATTCACATCATCCGCGGACACACTACTATATAAATATAATAATAATAATAATAATAATAATAATAATAATAATAATAATAATAATAATAATCATCATCATCATCATCATCATGAACAAATTCGTTTTAGGCCATGTGGCCTGTACGGTAAACCTAGCGAAGATGGTTCTTGATCTTTCCACCGATGTTTTGGTCTTCCTTGATCCCTATGTCCAGTTGGGGTATATTGGAATGCCAATTTTGGAAGTCTATTTCTTGCCATTCTCCTCAGATGATTTCTTCCATTCTTGTTCGTATCTTTGTATATCCTTTCATTTAAACTTGTTACTCTCAAGTTTTTTTCCTCTGATAATAGTGTTCCTTTGGTGATCCAGTCTATTAACTCCTAAACCATGATCGTAAGAAGCGCATTTTGGCTTACCTTGAAGTTTATAAGAGTTTTCTTTTATTTAAAATCCAAATTCTTCACTTCCGTATTTTAGAGCAGCTTTTTTGATGTTATGTTATGTAATCTTAGTTTGTATCTGTCTTCATCTGTTTACCAAAAAAGATATAATAATAATAAAATAATAATAATAATAATAATAATAATAATAATTTATATTATTATTCAATTTTTCTTTCTTATTCAAAGTGTAATTCCTCTCCTATTTAAGTTATTTTGTGTTCCCCAACCTGACGAAGGTCTTATCAGTAAACACAATAGGGTTTATAACTTTTGGACTTTTGTAAAATAAAATATTTCCTGTGCAATGGATGGATGAGGGAGCACGCCGTAGCGTAGTGGTTAAGGCACTGAGCTACAAGCCGGAAGGTCAAGGGTTCAAGTCCCGTTGGGGTCAGGATTTTTAAACTGACACAAACCTTCTGGCGGCACTATGGCTCTGGGGCCAACTCAGCCTCTAATGGAAATGAGTACCAGATGCTTGTTCTGGGGGTAAAGGCGGCCGTCACGCAGGGCTGACAACCCGGCTGACATAAAGTGCCGATTGTCTAGAAAAAAGTGGGAGCCTTAACCTCCCTACTACACCAAGGGCTTCCTGAGGCCTGTTGTGGGATTACTTTTACTTTTACTTTCTGGATGGATGAAGGTATGAAGTTTTACATAAAACCATTGAAGAAAAGCCCTTCATTTCACTGAGCTTCAAGAAAAGGTCACCCCCAAATCAATATTAAATTTGATATATAAATGTATTTGGGTATGACCCTTTTTCTTGAAACTCAGTGAAATGAAGGCCTTTTTCAATGGTTTTATGTAAAAGTTCATCCATCCATTGCACAGGAAATATTTTATTCTATAAAAGTCAAAAAGTTATAACCCTAACGCACAACCTCTCGGATGAGAAAATTTAAACTTTGTATCACATAGGCATATGTACTATTTTTTTACCACACAAGTATATGGAGTGTTCCTCCTGGTTGAGTGATCATGTCAATTACCAGGACCACCTCCAAAACAACACGAACATTTAAGACAAGACACAACCGTTCACTCACAATTCATAATGAACATGACGAATATTTGGATGCATGAAATGTTTATGATGTTCAAATAGTGTTCGGGAACTATTTGAACCCTAATTTTTCACGACATTTATCATTAGAGGGCCAGGAAAATAAATTTCGAATACACCTCATAGAGGAAAATTTTCTCGACCGGGGATCGAACATAGACCAGCTGTGTATCAAGCAAGCGTCATTACTCGAGCCCACAGCCATTGTCAAATAAATATAGGCCTATATACCAATCTAATATACAAAAATCAATGTTTGTTCAGTCTATTCTATGCGCAGCCATACCGTTGGTTCTATTTTGATGGTTTTTTAACAAAATGTTCAGGAGATTCCAGGGATGAACAAAGGCTCTAGAGAGAGATGTGATATCCAACCCCTTCACCCCTAAAAATCACCCTTCGTAGTGAAAAACGTGAAATAAAGTCCCTATTGTGACACTTAAATGGCTTATGCTGCCTAAACCATAACAAATACACAAAATTAATGTACACAGAATTGAATATCTCAAAGAAATCTACAAAAGTCCGCGACACCTTATGTTTATCTTTTACGGATAACTCACAATAACCATTTTTGTCTTTAATTAATACCAAGAAGATCGGGATAAGTAGATTCCCGGGCAAGCGTGCTCTGCCATACCGTTCATCCGATTGAGATGGGGCTTTTTGAAAAATGTTCAGGAGATTCCAGGGATCAACGCATAGGCTATAAGAGAGTTGTAATACTCAACCCCTTCGCCCCTAAAAATCACCCTTTGTAGTGAAAAAGTGACATAAGGTCCCCATTTTAACGCCTAAACCATAACAAATACACCAAATTAATGTACACAGAATTGAACATCTCAAAAAACTCTACAAAAAAGTCCGCGACTGCATGTTTATCTTCTATGGAAAACTCACAATAACCATTTTTGTCTTTCATTGATGACAAGAACATCGGGATAGGCAGATTCCCGGGCAAAATAACAGCGCAAGGCATCTTGTAAAAGCACATTAACATTTATTTAGGAATAGCAGCGCATGCCGGGTATTAGCTAGTATATATATAAATTGAGGTAAATAGCCCTAACACAATTTTAGATTAGAAACACAAAACAAATGTAGCAATCTTGCAAAGTAACTGTTATCCCTATATTAAGTGATAACTGTGAATACAACGTTCTACTGGTTTAATAACACTTGTAAACTGTGATAAATTACTTAAAGAGTTCATCTGTTCTCATCTGTTAAGTGTCCTTTTGTGTATACTGCGATTGTGATGGACAAAAAAGGAGTTGAGTATTCTTCCTTGTCTTACGCCCTGTCCTTTGTGTTGCCTTTACCCATCCGGTGTTAAAGAACAAAGAAATACATTGTGAAGAACAATAGCCGCGAAAGAAAGCCCTTAAAAAGGACAACGTGTTGAAAGACTTCTCAAGATATAGCTGCAAGGTTACTTGCTCAAAGACTTAATGGTCTAGGACGAATTATTAAACACTAGAGAAATAGTTTTCTCCATCTCCTTCATAACTTAGCTGTAATTCGTTCCTATCCTTCTACGATTGACGGCGTTTTGATAAACATGATAGAAAAATGAAAAAGAAAAAGGTTCTCGCAAGACCAGTATTAAGATATGGTAGTGAAGCATGGACAATACGAAGCAGAAATGAAAGCTGAATAACAGCAAATGAGATTCTATTTATGCGCCGTACAACAGGCTATAGAAAGTGGGACCATAAAAGAAATGAGGAAATTACGGAAGAGTTGGTAGAACCCATTCTCCACCATGTACAAAACTACCAGAACGACTGGAAAGCCTATCTTCAACGAATGCCGTCTCATTGAATTCCAAAAGCCATGCTTCGTTACTGCCCACAAGGCAAAAAATCGCTGGGACGTCCAAAAAGAGCTGGATGGAAAATTCCTGTTTGAGTCCGTAACAGGCCACATGGCCTAATACTTGCATGGATGATGATGACGATGAGAGAAAAAGGGCACTTGAAAGCATGTAATTAAAGAAATGTACGAAAAAAACAACATTAAAAATATCTCAAAGGGAAGCAATAAATATAACAGGAGGAGTTAGATAAGGTTATCCACTATCAACCACTATTTTTAACATTTATTTTGACGACATGATAAGATCATGGAAACAAATAACAACTAGAGGTATTAACTTAGGAAAGCTAATAATAAAAACATTAGCTTTTGCAGATGACCAGATTTTAATAGCAAAATCAGAAGAAGAATTACAAAAAAAAGTTATATAAATTAAACGAAATATAAATAATATAACATGGACATATCATCAGAAAAAAAAAACAATGGCTTCCTAGGGCGCTCAACCAGTTCGGACAAAAATAATAATTACGGAGCGGATTTTTATGTTCTAAAAGGTAAGATTGCAACACAGTATAATGAGAAGTTAGGCTTATGACTGTCTTTTGTTTTGGTTCCACACACAAACAGTTGAATAGTATAATGATAAGTAAGACTTTTGACTGTCTTTTATCTTGGTTTCACACACACAAACAGTTGAATAATATATACTATCTGCATTGCAAACTTTTCTTTTATTACATAAAAATCCACTCCCTAATTAATAATAGAAAATGAACCAATAGAAAATGTTATGGAAAGAGCCGCAATTAGGAGCCGGAACAGGCTAGCAAAAGCCTAAATCGTGACGAAGAAGAAGAAGAAGAAAAATGATTGGACGATATCTACGATATTCGTAATATCTAATAACACAGGCCAATATGATTTTTGTCTCGAGTACCAATAGTTGTACTTAATGCAGTTTTTTATCGTGTTTTCAAATATGTATTCGGAATTTCTCCATCACCCACAGTTTTTTATTTCAATTTCAATTAATGGATTTAAATAATTATTTTTTTAATAAACCTAGATTTCTTCCCGGAAAATCTTAGCGCAGTGAGCGATGAGCACAGGGAATACTTTCATCAGGAGATTTCAGCTATGGAAAAGAGATAGCAAGGCAAATGGAATCCTAATATGCTGGCCGATTATTGTTGGACCATCAAGAGGGATGTTCCATAGGCGAAATATAGCAGAAAATCGTCATTTCTTACTTTCTAGGTGAGTCCGGATATTCGAATATTTTGTAGTTACGAATGTAGAAAATATTAAAGTGTATAAATTATAAATGTCTATCTCTCGGAAACCCTGCGTGATGGAGAAAACCCGATATCATATTTGAATTCAGGAGAAAAGATACTATCAGAATCACATGTTTTTCTTCCTGAGACAAAAAAAAATGTTTCTTTTTTTTTTTTTTGCTCAGTGTAATATACTGGGATAGCGTAATAGATCAGTCAGGCTCCGGTGCTCAGGGCAGTCTGGCAGACCAGTCCGAATAAAGAACAAGAAAAAAGTTTATAGCATTGGTAATTCAGTTTATAATCAAAATATATATATATTTAATCTCTGTGAAAGAATAAATATTATCAAAATGCTTATCTTCAGCACGTATTACGAATGAATGAACAGCGCATACCAAGAAGAACGTATAATTATAAACCAAAAGGGAGAAGAATATTGGGAAGACCATTGAAGAGATGGAAGGACCGATTAGACCCATAATGAGATCGGATCAGGCCATTGGGCTTAATCCTTGTTGCTGATGATGATGATAAAATCAAAATTAATGGAACAAATAAATCATATTCTATGTTTTGAGTTAAGTATTTGAAATGAGACAAAGTAACATTCCATAAGAATAGATTGTTTAAGCTTCATAGCAATTTATCTTGCCTTAAAATAAATTAAGGGTAATTAAGCAATGATATAAATTAAAAACATTTCTTTGGACAGAAATCTCTCTTCAGGATATATTTAATAATTCTACACAAAAGCAAAACGTACTTTTCTTTTTATATAATCTCCAGAAAAAAAACAAGAGTAGAGATGATAACGTCATAATGGTACAGCAAACAATGGCCGAGAGTCACGTGATTAGGAACCGTAATAAGACAACTAATAAATGGGCCGTAACTTAATAATGTTCCTCACGAAGCACGTCTCTTTAGAATGGAGGGAAAACTAACGGAAATCGCTAAACGGAAATCCCAGCTAAAGGAAATACTCTTTTGTTACTTAGAATACAATGTTAAGAATATTTGATTACTTGAATATTCAGTTATAGTAAAAATAACCGTCTTTTGTTCTTATGCTTTCAACATAATCCTGTTACCCATACCATCTAATAGCAACTCATTTTCATTTTAAAAAACACAAAATTTCCCCTTTTCCATCTTCATAATACATTTTGTTGTAATTTATTTAAGATTTCATTTTAGAGAAATGATTATAGGTTAAAATACTCCATTTTAATGGGTCTTTATATAAGAATGTTATTTTTTAAGATATTTACGGAATTATAGGAAGTTTTAAACGATAATGTTCATGGAAGCTGCTTAAATTAATTTATTAATAGTTTAGGTATGTTTTATACGTTTATTATTTTTCTACTTACAGCAGATTCCTTTTAGCGAATTGTGTGGGAATATAGCTCTTAATGTTTGCTTATATATACACACACACACACACACACATATATATATATATATATATCTAATATATATATAGCTAAATTATATTCAATAGCGAGAATGTACTGTCACATATGGAGATGAAGTTTGGAAATTAAATAAAAAACTTAGAAAAAACTTATGTCGATGGTAAATGGATTTCTTGAGAAGAGCAGCAAGATGTTTCAAATTAGACAAAATAAGAAATACTGTCATAAAAAGAAAAAATAATATTGGTTATTCAATAGTAGATTATATACGGTATAAGCAATTAAATTGGTATGAGCACGTACGACGAATCCAAGAAGAAAGATTACCCATGAAAACATTGGAATGGCGTCCACCTGGAAGAAGGAGGAGAGGAAGACCTCGAAACTCGTGGATGCAGGAAATAAGAACTGGAATGAGAGCAAGAGGACTGGAGAGACATCGATTGGATGGAGATAGACGAGTGGAGAAGAAAATAATAACATTTAGGCATAGAAAGATGTGTAAACATAAAAATTCTGTATATAAATAAATAAATAATAATAAATCTATATATATATATATAGAGAGAGCTTGGGGCTTGTCCGTTTGGAGAATCACTGAGAAACATTCGGCACCACACTATTCGAAATATGATGGCAGAAGCCTTGCGAGATTATGGACACAGTTTATGAGGAGGTTCATGGTGTGGCCACTAACGGAAGTAACAGACGAATAGATATTATTGCATTTAGACCATACTCTAAATTTGGTATGATATTAGATCCCACAATTCGTTTTGAGACTCATAGTGGCCAACCTGAGGTAGTTGACTCTGAAAAGAAAGCCATATATGATCCAACAATTGACTATTACAAAGATAAATACCAATTAGATAGTATAACTGTCACAGGATTGATGATCGGGGCAAGAGGTACTATACCAGAGTCTTAGCTAAATTTTGGAATTCCTTAGATTTGGACAGGGTGTATCTTTCTAAAATTGCCATCGCTGCCATTAGAGGATCAATTTCAATTTTAAGAAACCATATTTACAAAATTTCTACTTTATAGTATGTATACTTCAATAGAATTTGAAATTTTTTAATGTATTTACAAAATATATTTGATCAATTTCGAAAATTACTTGTCTGTATCACTTAGTCCTTGAGGTAATCCTCTAATGAGGAAAGTTGTATATAATAAATAAATAAATAAATAAATAAATATATATATATACTATATATATATATATATATATATTATCAATTTTAATATATCATACAATTGTTAAAATCATCATTACTTATGGAGCAGAACTTTGGTCATTAACAACAAAAACAAATAAGTATCTTTTGGCAACGGAAATGGATTTTATACGAAGGGCAGCAAGAATTTCAAGAAGAGAAAAAATAGGAACTCAGTTATAAGGAGAAAATGAAGATTAAAAACACTATTTTAGATAATATTAAAACTCGGCAATTAAGATGGTACGGACTTGTCCAGCGAATGGAAGAGGATCGACTACCAAAATCTGTTTTGGAATGGAAACCTGAGGGAAGACGAGGCAGAGGAAAACCTAAAACCTCCTGGAGTCAGGGAATATGTTTATACATGAAAGAGAAACATCTACAACCAGGAGATTGGATGGACCGATAAAATTGGCTATTAGGAATCGGACGATGTCAAAGACATTAATCAACCGATGATCTTATCTATCTATCTATCTATCTATGATTCATTTTTTGACAATGAGCAATGCAAGCTTAATATACATACATACACACACACCACACACACACACACAATTTAATTACTACAACTAACTTATACTGTGGAACCAAAAATGGGCTTGGTGTAGGTGATCTTTTGTTGAAATAGGAGGCAGATGTTTCTTGCTGGCAGTTAGTATTGCTATAGGCTATAATAAAAGTCAAATCGTTTTATAAATCATAGAACTGTATAAAAATAATCAAATTACATGAAATAAAATCTAATCAAGCCACAAAATCAACATTACTGCTCCCAGTACTACCAAAATGCATCAATTATTGAGCGAATAAATTTGTGTAATTACAGCAGTATTGCCAAACCAACAGCTAAATTCTGATGAAAATGGAAAACTAATTTAAAACTTAACCGATATTTCCTCGTTCAACCAGTTAATATTATTATTCTCGGGAGGTCAATGTTCCAGATCCAAATCCATTCTTTTTGTGGTCGAGGGATTAAATGAAATTCTTTTCCAAACATCATTTACATTAAAATCTGCCATCCTGCCACTCATATAAATTAATGCTATTCCAGTAATTCGTATCAGATATATTTTCAGAATAATTTAAAGTCAGTTTCGAATCTGTACTCTCGATTTTCCAAAACTGAGATAGAGGATCGATACTAGTAAAATTCATGGAAAGTTTCCGTTGAGATATTAGTTCAACAGTAATATAATGTACAAAACACCCTCACAATAGTACATAGAGAAAACATTCCAGTGAGAATAAATTATACTGGAGGAAATCGCAATCCCAAGAGAAATCAACAACAACCTGACTCTCAATGAAAACACACCCAGTCCACACAATCCTCTGTACAAAATTCTCACACAACCAAGTCAGTGCTTCATCAACAAGCGTCAACAAATACAGACCTAATGCATAATGCTGATGATGGGACTAGTCCCCCGAAAGGCCTACCAAAGTTTTAAATAACTTAAGTTGAGACGGACCTACAAGGTAATAACTTTTATAGTTTTTAACCGTTCATTATATTACTAAGATAGAGGAATAGATTAATTTATTCTTCTTCTTCTTCTTCTTCAATTCACGGGCTCGCATAAATTGCCTGTTCCGCCTCACGGTTGTTTCTGGTCCATCTTTTCACTGGCCTTCCTACATTCCTTTAACCTCTTTGGCTTGTAGTTAAATGCTGCTCTTGGTAATCTTGTTACAACAATCCATTCTTTCCACATGTGTAAACCATTTCTCTCTATATTTCTCTGATTTTCTCATTCAATGGATATATATTTAACTCTGTTCTTATATCTTCATTCCTTATCCGATCCAATCTTGTGCAGCCTTTTGTTCTTCTAAGGAAGTTCATTTCTGCCCTTTGCGTTCTACTTTGCCATTTTTTTTGGCCATTACCACAAGTTTCGCTTCCCATAAAGTAATGCGGAACTGCCAATGTTTTATAAAACTTCAATCTAGTATCTCTTCTTGTTTTATCTTTTAATGCTTTATTATATCTTTAATGCTATATATATATATAAGCAACAGTAATATCCCCTAATAATGGGGGGGGGTTCATTTATTTACCAACAAATTAAATAACAATGTCCACCTCTGTGGTTCGAGGAAAGCGTTGCTGCCTTGTCGCGCAGCGGGGCCCCGGATTCGATTCCCGGTCGGATAAGCTCCTGGACAAGGTTTTCTTCGGGGATTTTCCTGACCTACAAGACAAATTTAGGAGGCTTTTGAGGCCCAAACGGTCCCTGAACAATCATCTGGCCATCTCATCATCACCATCAACCATTCCACGCTGTGGAAAGTAACGGGAATCTACCACACCTATCATTCCCTAGACTCTAATTCAACCCAGGAAGTCACTACAGCACCTTATCGGCCCCCTACGTACATAAGGGTAGATGTTGCCAAAACTCATAATAACGGTATGTGTTTGTTTAGGGAGGGTTGGAGGGGCAGGTTTAGCAATACTTTCTCCCAACTCTATGTACTGTAAGATTTAAAAGTATAGTTTTTCTTTTGACGGCATGCAAACTAGTTTATAGTAAATATCAAGGCGACTGTTTCACACAGGATAGTAAAGATCAGCACAGCTCTGTGACAAGTGGTAATTGGTTTTTTTTTCTTTAAGAGGGGGTGGCTTGGGACGGGCTACAACTTACAACACGGTACCTGCTGTGTTGCAATCTTAGAGTTTAATATAAGGATTTCTCTCAAGAAAATACTGTTAAAATGGCAACACCAGTTCCCTATTCCAAAACCACCAGTAACTGCCTGCGTTGAATCTGAGTGTAACTAAAGATGCAAGGCATAGCATGAAAATGTTATGATTGTAGTGAAGAGACCTGTTCTAAAGCAGAACACCTATAGACATAGAATAATTAGATAACTACTGACTGGAACGATAGAACCAGTAGGTTCATGGCCGCGCGGACATAAGACTCTCCATACAACCCTATTCTGAGATAATGTATTCCATCGTCCCCCCGTATAAACTTAACCTCTCTCAATTCCATGGTTAATGTTATTCTCTCGCTTCAATTCTAGGCCTATCTTACTAGGCATTTTCCTTCAGGTTACCAATATCAGGAGTTTCTTACCCTTGTTTTAATTTCCATTTCGTGCCACATACCCTGAACATTGCGCAGTCTATGAGATTAAACGTTTCTTATTGTCTCCCACACTTCGTATCATATCTTGATTTTCATAAACACGACGCGGGTGAATAATCAAGCTATGCTAAACATCTCAATAACGCAGGTCATCCGAATGAACACAATTGAAAACACTCTCACGATATCCACCGAGAAACATTCCAGCTAGGATAAATATATTTGGAAGACCTCGAAATTATAAAGGAAACAAAAACACCTCACTTCTCATGAGAACGCACCCCAGTCAAACCCATTAGACAGATCGCCAAAAACAAGTCAAATTGCTGCTACAAACAGTGGGAGTATACATCACCGTACACAACAACAAGTAACGGAAACTCAACCTGCAGAAGATGGAAGATACTTCCGAAAGCGCTCCAGTTAATTTTTATATACAATATATAAACAAAGTTGAGGACGACGGCACCTACCAACAGGTACAATTTAATTTTTAACTTTCATTCATACCCATTCACTGTGTCTGTTTGTCTCCCTCCTTAACTCACTTCGGACTCGAGGCCGAATCGAGGGATCAGATGTAATGAAATCCTTTATATTTTAAGGTCTGAGAATAACAAGGATGCTGGCCGAACCACTGACTATCACAGGGGCAGTGAAATGAAATGAAACGAAATTTAAGAGATGAGTGTGAAAAAAAGGAATGGAATTTTTGAGGATAACAGGAGAACCCTAAGGAAAACCAGCTAGACTCTCTGTTTTCGTCCACCTCCACCACGAAACCATAATGGAGTGATCGAGACTATATCTCGGGATCTGGAAAAATTAAAGCGTACCAACTAAATTGGAAACACCATCTTGAAAGTGCAAATCGGATCCCCAAAGCTGTTTATAATTATATACCAAGAGGACGAAGATCACTGGGCCGGCCTATGAAACTCTGGAGGGAAAATTTTCTATAGAATCGTAAACAGGCCTTGGCCTAATACTTGGAAGGAAGAAGAAGAATAAGAGAAATTGGGATGACAAGAGTACAGTAACCTGTTTGTTTTCTGCACCTCAATTCCTGTTTTTATCATCAATCAGCATCCCGGTATCATGGCAGCTGCCGCCGTCTTCCGGAAACCAAAAATCATTCCTCTCTATCCATCCATTGATCTTCCTCCAATTCTCCTGATATTCAATAGCTGCTTGTTACCCCTCTATCCATGCATTTTTCTTCGGTCTTCCTCCTTTCTCTTTCTAATTGGGACCCATTCCATAACAATTTTAGGCAATCTGTGCTCTTGCATTCTTTTGACATGGCCATACCACTGTTATCTTTTCTCTTTCTATAATGTTTATGATGTCCGGCTCCTCTGTACACTCCATAATTTCCCTTATTTCCTTATTTTGGTATTCCATCCAATCTAGATTCCCCAGCTGATTTTCTTAAAACTTCCATTTCTGTACTTAAAATTCTTTTCATTTCACTGGTAGGAATTTGCCAGACTTCAGCACCATAGTTAAAATGCTCTGAATTAGGGTTTTCCGAGGTATGATTTTGGTTTTTTAGCATTTTTTTTTTCTTTTTATCATGAACGAGGAGCTGGCCCGATGCATCAACCCCCAACCTGGGGGACGGGTATTTTTGTTCAAGGTTTTCTTCCTCCAGCCTTTGATAGTCCAGTTATCTTACTGCCAGGCAGCAGCGCTAGTTTTGGTCCGCCCTGGTATTTTATTTCCCCAGTAACCCCCCATATCTGGTGAGCATTCCCCTATCCGCCACCTGGGGAGGCGCCCGATGGGATGACTAGCAACTCCTGTTTTTATATTAGTTGACTTCAATTCTGCTGGTCTCTTATAAATTTCCTTCATTTATTAAATGTCCCAATACCATTTAAAATGCATTCCTATGTGTGAGCCTGGTTTATATTTATTACCTAAAACTTAAAGCGCTGTATTTAATTTCAGAATTAAATTTTAGAATAAGATATAGGACATGGCGAGTTATGAAGGTTTGATGTTCGATTGATGTTTTAAATCGATTAGGTTTGGTATTAATAATCGTATGCAGATTGCTTTAATGCGGATGGTCCTTTGACCTACAGATACAGTTAGTGGAATAATACCAACTCGATTTGCTGTGGTTGTAACATGGAAACTAGTTTTGGATTTATGTCATATCGATTGCTTGGAACATACATTCTTCAACTAAATGTAATTTCATGGGATCGGTGGTTGATAAACTAGTTCATGAATGTCAATTGCGAACTACTTCATGAACTAGTTATTCCCAGAATGGTAGAGGATTTTTATAACTCCTCACTGGGATTAGTTGCATGTCCTGCATTTGTGTTTATAAATGGGGAATTGAAGAAAATAGGACAAAGTAAACAAAATGAAGAAAGTCCGTCACGCAGCAACTACGTAAACAAGCGAATTCTTCAGATGTCGAATTTATTATATTTTTGTTTCGTTTACCGGAATATATTCTTTATTTTTGTTAACCCTTAAATTACTTACTTAATCACTGGCACTGTCGAACCCGTAGGTTCATGGCCGCACGGACATAAGCTTTCCATATATCCCTATTCTGAGCTAATGCTTTCCAATCATTCCCTGTATATTTTACAAACCCATAAATTAGTCTAACTTACTTACTTACTCACTGGCACTATCGAACCCGTATGGTTCATGGCCGCGCGGACATAAGCTCTCCAATACATCCCTATCCTGAGACTAATCCTTTCCAGTCATTCCCTGTATAATCTACTTCTCCTCAAATTATAGTTAATGTTATTCTCCTAACCTCATTCTTGGTCTTCCAACTGGACGTTTTACCTCCGGCTTTCCTATAAGAAGCTTCCATGCAAGTCTTTCATTCCCCCATACGTGCAACAATGTCCTGCCCATCGCAGTCTACGAGACTTGACTGTTCTTATTATATCTGGCTTCTCTATAAAGACCAGTTCAGTTGTTGTTAGTAGTCTTCTCCATTCACCTGGTCTCTTCATCTCTCTTTGGTCCAAAAATTTTCCTAAGTACTTTATTCTCAAATACCTGTAATCTCCTTTCCTCCCTTAAAGTAAGAGTCCATGTTTCGCACCCATATAATATAACTGGTAGAATAATAGTTTTATATATTTTCAGTTTAACGTTTTTTGAAAGGAGGTTGGGACACTCAAGAGTCTCTGCAATGCATAATAGCACGCATTTCCAGAATTGAGCCTATGTTTAATTTCTTTGTGCATCTCATTCCTATTTGTGATTATTGTTCCTAGGTATTTGAATTCAGCCACTTCCTCAAAATTTCCCTCATTGTCATTAGCTGTCCATTTCCATAATATAATGTATTTCCCACGTGTGACCCATATATTTTAGTTTTATTGATATTAAATTTTTTTAAGTGTCGGATGGCAGTGAAAACAAATCATATATAACTTAAGTTTATTACCTATTTGCATGCTGTGTAATTTGATACCAATTTAGGGCCATAAATAACATCTACTGAATCATTTTTTCCATTATGTTATTGAAATATTAAATAAAACTAATGTACGTTCTAGGATATATAGCTAATTTTAATAATAATAATAATAATAATAATAATAATAATGATAATAGTTTTATTTTACCTGGCAGAGTTAAGTCTTAAGGGGGATGATACGTGAAAAATTGACCATCTGAGATCAAAATTGGCATTTTTTTTGTTTTTTGTACTAAAAAATAGCCTGTACTCTAATATATATGTTGGCAAAAGTTTTAGAGGGCTATGCCACTGTAAATGTCCTAAATTACTTCAGAGTTAAAAGGCTGCGCCAGTTAAATACCACCTGCATGCAAATCTTGAAACTTGTTTTTCCCACACTTTTATTTTCACTGCATTTTTGTACATTCAAAATAGAATGGAATTCAAAAGTTTTGTCCTACAAGGTTCAAATTTTTACTGCATGTCCTACACACATGGGTAACAAAGTGGTGCTTGGGTTTCATGATTGAAGTAGTATTTTAAGAAATAAAAAATAAAATGTATGTAATTATAATTTTTTTTTTGTAATTCCACGCATGAGGTCACAACATTACTTTTTTTCTCCCTTTGTATTCACATTATAAAATTCTAATGCATGATGTTTTTCTACGTATTATAGGGGTCTTGTTAAAAAAAATCAGACATTTTACTAAACAATTGTGGAACCCATTTAATTATAAATATATTCAATTAAAAAAATAATAACTCGTAAAATAAATGTCTCATAAGAATGAAACTTAAACACATCATTATGTATCATGCAGTGAATTTGTACAAAAAAAATGAAGCTTGTAGCTTAACAAATGTAGAAAATACAAATTTCAACCCATTCAACCCATCACCCCTCTTAAGGCCTTGTCTGCCACTCAACCAGGTTTTAAAAAATACAAAAAAAAATAGTCACATGTAAATTAGGGTTAACTAAATTGAATGGTACCGACCTGTGGTCTCGAGGTCGCATGCTCGAAGAGATGGAAATCATGAAAGCAGCTCACAACAACTACAATCTGATAATCGAAAAACGAACCCAATACATGTAACCCCCTCTACCAGATCTTCAGAAAAACACCAGTTTTGATCCTGCCGATGATGGGACAAGTCCCGAAAGCACTACAGTTAAATAACTAATTAAGTTGAGGAGACGGACCTTTCAGGTGAATATTCCATAATTTTATACTTTAATTTTGAATAATACCTCACGGAACACATCATGAATCTTATAAAGTTAAATACCTAAAAAAAAAAAAACATGAGAAAAACGTCAATTGCTTCGTTCTTTGCGGATCGGCTAAAAATTGTCAAAATAGTCTACACTCCTTCCTTAATTAAGAGTGTGGCCTTTAAACCCCCTTAAACATTGTCTTAAACACTAGGTTGAGTTTGTTTTTTAATGTTATTTTTATCTAAGGTTTTTCCTTTCCATTTCCTTTCCCTCGCAGTGAGCTATTTCGGGCTACATAAAACATGCAACGACACAAAACTGAAGAGCTTTATTTGAAGTGTCACAATTTCTATACTTTTTTTTTTCAAGGTGAACACTCCTTATAGTATCACATGACATGCGAACTCCCATTTCCCAAACACCCTCCCTTCTATCTTTTAGAGAAAAAAAAATCATCCCTTACAAAACTACCCCCCTTCAGATCAATATCCTGGGTTTCAATCCTATAAAGATTGGAGCATAGAAGTAAGAAAAAAAGCGTAAAAGAAAAAAAGGAAGAGAAATAAGATGAAGGATTCTCAAGAGGGGTTTGGATCTCTTATTCTGTCCATCTTGTCGCCCGTCAGAATATGACGTGATCGGTTTGGAATTTTTCTTCTTCTGCCCGTTGCACGGGAAAAGCTTCCTTCATTCCAATACGAGAGCGATCGGTATCAGGGTTCTAGCGCGATCTGACATGGACTTTATCATGGGTGTGATAGGTTCCACCATAATACAACAAAACATATACTACATTCAATATTCTTTACAAAATTTCTTGTCGTATTAACAAGAGATCTATTTAACTTTACTTTGTTTTTTTTAAGAAGCTTCAACATCTTTGATCACATCTCATCTAAAATAGTTGGATATATAGTGTGTCTAGTACTATTGCAATTTATATTTATATTTATAATTTATTTATCCATGTGGCCTTCTCTTTCACTCACCAGGACAAATATATATTACATCAGAATATAACAATCACAATTAACTCTAATATTAAATTACTAAACAAAAATTTCATCAAAAATAATATCTATCATATTACGATCTATAATGCAAACCAGTTAATGTTAGTTAAAATTAAGACTAAAACTAATAATAAAATGTATACAAGCAAGACATATTAAATTGTCCCTGTCTAATGTATATATAAAGCAAAGAAAAATAATGAGACAGAGAAAACTAATTTTACGATTATACAATATTTAAAACAAACACAAAAGAAAATATTTGTTAATCTTAATATTATTTTCATAAATAATTAAATTTATGAATTGTTAAAAGAATACTATCAGTGAGGTGTATAAGTTAGTTTGTTATTAAATAATTATTTAGTTTGTTTTAGAAGGATATTAGTTTGACAGTCTCTGACATAGGGCGGAAGGGAATTCCATGTTTTGGTAAGTGAGACCGTAATGATAATAAATAATATACCAGTGTGATGAGGAGGGATTAAAAAGGACAATGTGCTGATGGGATTCGAGTGGGAGATAGCGAGGAGATACTAAAGGCCAACACGCATACACTATTGAGTAATACTAAGAAATTAGTACTGGAAATAAATATCAAACAAACTTATATATATATATATATATGGTCACACATATGACTATACATTATATAATGGAAATGGACAGCTAATGACAAATGAGGGAAATTTTGAGGATGTGGCTGAATTCATATACCTAGGAACAATAATCACAAATAGGAATGAGATGCACAAAGAATTAAACATAGGCTCAATTCTGAAAATGCGAGCTATTATGCATTGCTGAGACTCTTGACTTCCCAACTCCTTTCCAAAAAACGTTAAGCTGAAAATATATAAAACTATTATTCTACCAGTTATATTATATAGATGCGAAATATAGACTCTTACTTTAAGAGAGGAAAGGAGATTACGAGTATTTGAGAATAAAGTTCTTAGGAACATTTTTGCACCAAAGAGAGATGAACAGACAGGTGATTGGAGAAGACTATAAAACAGTATAATACATGGTCTTTATAGGAAGCCAGATATAATAAGAACTGCTAAGTCTCGTAGACTGCGATGGGCAGGACATGTTGGCACGAATGGGAAATGAAAGAAGTGCACGGAAGCTTCTTGTAGGAAAACCAGAAGGAAAACGCCCAGTTGGTAGACCAAGAATGAGATGGGAGAATAACACTAACTATGATTTGAGGGAAGTAGATTATACAGGGAATGATTGGTATTTGAATTCAGCCACTTCCTCAAAATTTCCCTCATTTTTCATTAGCTGTCCATTTCCATTATACAACGTATTTCTATATGTGACCATATATTTAGTTTTATTGATATTTACCTCCAGTCCCAATTAGAACATGTCACAATTAAGGAAATTAGAAACATAATGGAAGCAGAAGAAAGCACAATTGAAAGAATTGAGGAGAAGGAATTAAAGTGGTTAGGACATGCTTTAAGAATGGAAGATGAGCGATGGCCAAAGCAACTATATCAATGGCAACCGACCAGAGAGAAGAAAAGAGGGAGACCAAAGTTCACATGGAAGCAAAACATGAGGATAGTAATGCAAGCAAGAGGGCTAATTAATTGAAGATGCCCAAGATCGTAGGCTTTGGAGGTTTGGCACGAGAAGACGCCAGCAGCTGTAAAAACCCGAAAATAGAGATATTTTTTTCCAACATTTCAATGGAGTTTTACCAAGAATTTTATTTATGTTGTCTCGTGCTCATTTTGATAAGCTACACCACTGACTGTTCATTGTTTACGTTCAATGGGTCGAACACTACCATCTGCCTCTAGTCAAAGTAAGTCAGTGAACATGAAACAGGGGCGCGTTGGAGGTCCCCGCGCTGCAGTTCTGCAGGCCTGTTCGAGAAATGTAATTAATGTAAACAGTATGAGAAAAAAAAAAAGGGTTTTATTCAATCTGATTTTTACTTTTTGAGTTAATTTTTCGATCAAGAATTATTCATAATTTCCAATATAAAAGTATCGCTCAGAGAATGATCATTATTTTTACTCGAATCAATAAAACGCGAAGATCGATTTTTATTTATATGGACTATTTAACTCATGCCCCAAATGGGAGTCATGACCAATCACGTTTCAATGATTTCTGTATTACAACCAATCAGAGGACGTGTTTCACGAAATAATTATCAACGTTAGGATTATCATATATTAAGCAAAGCTCCTCCTTTTTAATATTCTGAACAGGTCTGACCGTTATTTTTGCAGTGACTGAGCCTATAACAAATACGGCTACCAGATTGTATATAATAGTGCTTACATGTCAACATTTGTAGCCACTGATTATACCACCAAAAAAAGAAACCACTGTTTGCACTTTCTTAAATGTATACGACAATCAAAAATGAATTAATATACAGATTGATGTGTTTCATTTTTTCTCCACTAGAGAGCATTCTTACAATATTGCGTTCCTTTGGCAATAAATAGTATGATCTGGTTGCAGTGATAAACAAAAGAAGCAGTAGAAGCGTAGGCTACCTATCGTTTCTCATTAGTTTTCAAACATCACCGTTTACTTTAAATATAAAAATATTTTTAAATAACTGTAGTTAAATAATGATTTGTGAGTAAACAGCTTTATTTTTATTCGTTAAATAGTCCTAACAAATGCCACTCTTGATTTCCAAATTCTCTAGATAAATTCACTCCTCACTTCGTGAGTCGTGAATTTATCGATAATTTGGAAATCACTCGTGGCATTACTTATGATAACCAGGCTATACTTACTTACTTACTCACTGGTACTATCGAACCCGTAGGGTCATGGCCGCACGGACATAAGCTCTCCATACATCCCTATCCTGAGCTAATGCTTTCCAATCATTCCCTGTATAATCTACTTTCCCTCAAATCATAGTTAATATTGTTCTCCCCACCTCATTCTTGGTCTACCAACTGGGCTTTTTCCTTCTGGCTTTCCTACAAGAAGTTTTCCATGCTCGTCTTTCATTCTTCCCCATGCGCGCAACATGTCCTGCCCATCGCAGTCTTACGGGACTTAACTGTTCTTATTATATCTGGCTTCCTATAAAGATCATGTAGTTCATTGTTATGTAGTCATCTCCATTCACCTGTCTGTTCATCTCTCTTTGGTCCAAAAATTTTCTTAAGAACTTTTATTCTCAAATACTCGTAATCTCCATTCCTCCCTTAAAGTAAGAGTCCATGTTTCGCCACCCATATAATATAACTGGTAGAACAATAGTTTTTATATATTTTTCAGCTTAACGTTTTTTGAAAGGAGTTTGGGACATCAAAAGTTCTCTGCAATGCATAATAGCATGCATTTCCAGAATTGAGCCTATGTTTAATTTCTTTGTGCATCTCATTCCTATTTGTGATCATTGTTCCTAGGTATTTGAATTCAGCAACCACTTCCTCCAAATTTCCCTCATTTGTCATTAGCTGTCCATTTCCATTATATAATGTATTTCTACATGTGACCATATATTTAGTTTAGGCATGTTTATATCCAATTTATTGATTAAAAATAATGGTTATATAATGATTTCTTGGAAAATATAATTACCGATTTCAACGCCCTGGTCCCATCTGAACCAGTACAAAAAAAAAAAGAAGAGAATATTATAATGCATATAACACAACTTACATTACCATCATTGAATTTTTCATAAGAAATGCCACGAGTGATTATCGATAACTCACGAAGTGAGGAGTGAATTTATCTAGAGAATCTGGAAATTAAGAGTGGAAATTGTGTTAGGAGTATTTAACGAATAAATTTAAGCTGTTTTAACTCACAAATCATTTATTTAAATATAGTTATTTTAAAATATTTATACATTTAATGTAAACGGCGATGTTTGAAAACAAATGAAAACGTTTATTTTCATTTGTTCATCACTGCAACCAGATCATGTTTATTGCCAAATAGAATCGCAATATTGTAAGAATGCACCCTAGTGCAGAAAAAAATTAACACATAATTACAGGTTATTAATTAATTTCTGATGTCCTATGATGTAAATATGTCAATTGTATTTTTCTGCAACGTTTAATTCCTGGGAAGTAATACGTTTAAGAAAGTGCACAAACAGTGGTTTCTTTTTTATTAATATAATCAATTGCTACGAATGTTTTTTCTATTATATCTCGCCAGCAGAATCTGGTTACATTCTTGCACTATATTATATATATATATATTATATATATATATCTGGGAGCCACTTGATAAAACGAAAACGATAGAATCGAGGTGAAAAACGACTGTGACTCGTTGTAAATCAAAATTCATTGAATTGTGATAGGTCATTGACTGCCATTTGGGGCATGAGTTAAATAGTCATTGCAAAAATATTAATCTTTAGGTAATCATAAATTTATTATTTAAGGATTTTACAATCACCATAGTATCTTCAGAATCAGTTCCGTCGCCGTGGCCTAGTCGGTAGAGTCCCCTAACCTTCCACTCCGGCGATCCGGGTTCGATTCCCGGAGGGGTAAGGGATTTTAAATCTCCACCTTGGGTCTGGGTGTGTGCCCTGTCTGGTGTTTTGTATATGTTGAATAAGATAAAAAAGTTTAACAAAGGTGAAACAAAAAAAGGAAGAACAGTGTAAACGAAAGAAAACGAGAAAGAAATAAATAAAAAATATATTGAGATCTCACTTTTAAGCTTCAGTTTTTAAAAATCAGCTTGTAAATAACTGTACAGTATATCAATAGCAAGTTTAGTTTCACTTCTCAGCTTGTTAGTAAAGATTCAAGGACATTCTTAGCGTGTAGGCAGGGTGTTTCTTGCAGACGCAATCAAAATCAAAACTCAGATATCCTTCAAACGGAAGTGACTTGCGGATAACGCAAGGGGTGTACAGTACTGCCTCTATTAAACCAAAAACACCGTACCTCAATTTACATTCGGTAAACGTGTATGTTAAATGCATCCCACACCAATTGTTCATCACAACATTTTATAGATATACACAGTAACTTAATATAAATAACTTTATTTAACAGTAGCAATACTTATATCAGAACACAAATCAGCTTAGGAAGCAATTAACTGTGATATTTAATAGGATTTTAATAACATTTTACTTAGAATTCATTAGCGTTTTCATCACGGCTTTCTATACAGGTATGAGTACAGACCACAGCTCAGAAAGAATGCAACTATGAGGAATGTCCTATGAAGCAATTGCGTCATAGGGATTGTACTATCTAAACGTTTCAGTTTCTCAGCGGACGTGCTATTCCAAGTCTCATACACAATCTTCAGTAGAATTGCGCCTGAAAAAATCACACTGATGTGTGGCATACGACTGTTCCTTTATATGTGGGCGTGTTTGGTTCGACTTCTCCTCTCGTACCTCGTCCCGCACTTTCAGTCAACTTCATCTGCGTACTGTATTCAATTTAATAAACACTGAGAGTGGCCACTGACACTATTAAGGTAAATAAATTTATATAAATTAAATATATATTTTAAAAAAGCTGAGATCCCAGTAGCCTATATCATTTGGCTAGGATTCCAGGATATGTTTAGTGATAATACTTATGGCGTATGTAGCATTATTATATATTCGACACCCATCCATCCATCCATCCAACCATAGTAATTCTGTCAGAGGCAGGTTTCACTGCAATCATAGCATTCCCATGCTATGCTTTGCGCTTTACTAGGGAATTATAGGTGTGGTAGCTTCCCGTTGTTTTTCCACACAGGTGAAGGAAGATGATGATGATGATAAGGATCAATGATGATGGCCGGATGATTTTTCGGGCACCGTTGAGCCCTACGCTTCCTGACATTTGTCTTACAGGTGAGGATAAACCCCGAAAAAATCTCACCCAGGAGACTGTCCCGATCGAGAATCGAACCCAGGTCCGCTGTGTGAAAGGCAGTACGCTATCTCGAGACCACAGCGGTGGACTATTCGACATCAGTAAACTATGTTGCATTCAGGGACAGTAGATACAGACCTATTTCCTGCTCCTTCTCCTGTTGACGGGACTAGTCCCAAAATGCCTACAGTAAATTCATATTTTATGAAGTTGAGGAGGCGGATCTACAAAATAAACAATGTTATAATTGTATATTATATAATTTATATTAATGTAGTCGGCGTGCGGTGCACTAGTGGTTATGCTCCTTGCCTCTGGTCCCAAGGGTCGCGGGTTCAAACCCGGCCCGATCGATGGATTTTTTTAAGATGAAAAAATCCACGGAGCAAGTCTTCCAGGAGGGCTTTAAGCCATGGGTCCCGAGTCTGAAGATTTTCAGGCTCGTAAAAGATCCTTAAGCCTGAATAAAAATGCCTCTAAGCAAAATTTTACCTAATTTTCCCCGTCCTAATACTACCTTGGTTTCCTAGATATCAGTATGAGGCGGAACGCTGACCACGGACCACTGAAATGACGTCTATACGAAAACAAGTGTAACTAAATTAGTATGGTTCAAATTCTTCCCTGTAGGGGGAGAGCGCCTAAATCTGTGTAAAGGGAAACATGTGCTTACAAGAAGATATTAAATTTAATATATTTAAATCTAAAATTGTACATCCACATACAAATGTGCATCCACATACAAATTGTACATCCACATACAAATTGTACATCCACATACAAATTGTACATCCACATACAAATTGTACATCCACATACAAATTGTACATCCACATACAAATTGTACATCCACATACAAATTGTACATCCACATACAAATTGTACATCCACATACAAATTGTGCATCCACATACAAATTGTGCATCCACATACAAATTGTACATCCACATACAAATTGTACATCACATACAAATTGTACATCCACATACAAATTGTACATCCACATACAAATTGTACATCCACATACAAATTGTACATCCACATACAAATTGTATGAATGAAAGCGTAATAAGACTGATACTAGGAGATATGTGAGTCAAATTTTAGTTTTAATAAGAAAACTGAATTTTAGATTTTAGTGAACTGTATGTAACACAGTAATTAAAAAAAAGTTAAAATATCTGTTATAGGTTGATTAGCGTCCCTGAGGAATATAAGTAGGGTGTAAGTCTTGGGCAGAAAAATGTTTTTCCAAAATTGCGAAGAAAGAAATATCAAAAAAAAGGACATAGACATAACATTAAAAATCGTGATAATTTTAAAAACATTATTGTTTCTGCAAAGACAACTAAGAATGATTGTTAACAATGTAATTGCAACCTGTGTCAATATTTCCGGCGGGTAATGTTGTCTTAACTGGATATCCATGCTTCCAATTACATTAAAGCAAATATATAACATAAGATATAAGCAATTAAATTGGTATGGGCACATACGACGAATGCAAGAAGAAAGGTGAATAGCTTCTTGCCTTTATCTTTAAATACTTGGAAGGAAGAAGAAGAAGAAGAAGAAGAAGATCTTTAAATTATTATATGAAATGAGTTGGTGTTTACTTGATGAAAATCCATCATCATCATCATCATCACTCCAGGGATTAGGCAATTGCCCGTTCCGACTTCATAATGCATCAGCCCAACATCTTCTAGGTCTTCCAACATCACGTCTTCCTCTTGCTTGATAATTTCTTGCTAACAATGGATATATCTCCTTACTCATTCCATCCATGTGATCAATCCATTTCTGTCTGTAATTCGTGACCTTATCCAATAAAGGCTGTACTTTCAATTCTTCTCTTATATCCTCATTTCTTATTCTATCAAGTCTTGTACATCCTTTTACTTGTCTTAGGAACCTCATCTCCGCCGTCTCTATTTTAATCCTTCTGTCTTTTCACTGGAGCCCAAAATTTCACATCCATACAATATTGTGGGAACCGCCATAACATTATACATTTTTATCTTGTTTTTTTTTTTCTAATTTTATTTTTGAATGTTCTCTGTATTGTTCCACACACCGTCTGAAATTTTATTTATTTTGGAGTCCATATCTCTTTCCACATTGTAGCCAATATCACAGCCCAAATATTTTGAATCTAGACACCTGTTATATACTTTGATTTTCTAAAATAATTTTGGATCTCACTGGATCTCTTCCTCTAACAGCCATGGTCTTCTTTTTCCTTACAGAAATCTTTAGATCGTATAGTTTATATATTTCATTTAATGCATGCATTGATTTCTGTAAGTCGTCTTCATTTTTTCTGTATTATGATTACATCGTCAGCAAATAGAAGATTATTTATTCATTAATTAAATAAAAAAAAAACTTACTTTTATTTGATTTTCATATTTATTAAGATAGGCCTATATTCAGTGACAGCTGTTTCGGTACACTGTACTTCTATCGAAACAGCTGTCACTGAATAGCCTATATCTTAATAAATATGAAAATCAAATAAAACTAAGTTTTATTTTTATTTAATTTAAATTATTTATTATTTTTATGGGGTTTGAGCTTTTTTTATTTCACTTATTATTTAGTGAACATATTCAAGTAGTCACAAAATAATATAAAGTTAAAAGAGGAATTAAACCTGGAAAACATTGGAATGGTGTCCATCTGGAAGAAGGAATAAAGGAAGACCTCGAAAAATCGTGGTTGCAAGAAATAAGAACTGGAATGAGAACAAGAGGACTGGAGGACATGGAGTGGATGAATAGAGACGAGTGGAGAAGAAAAACAAAACTTTAGGCATAGAAATATGAGTAAAACATTAAAAATCTGTATATAGGCCAAATTTAAAAAATAAAAGTTGTAACAAAATCAAAATATAACTTAAAAACCCTAATCAAATCTAAAGAAACGTGCCTAAACGCAACTTAAGGTATCTACAGTAATTTTTAAAAAATCCACTTCGAACGTAATAGCGAATTATGCCAATAGATGTAATAATAAAAAAGTATAGGGTATTCTATGACACGCAGGCAAACCTATCTGGAGGATTAGGCCCTATGTGCTAGGAGTTCATCTATATAAATTTTAAACACAAAAAACTGAAAAACGCACACATTATTGTTGCAGGATGCGAATAATTACCTCAGGAATATAGCCTATTATCTTTTTCCCATAAAAATGCGAGAAATGCTTTAACATATAACGATGAATATGTAATTTTAATCTAAATTTACTATGGAAAACGGACATCAGTTATTATACAAACAAAATAGCCAATTTATTCATATGAGGTGCCTGATTTTCCAATAAATTGTACAATAATGTTATATAGGCCACACTAACTTACCGAATTTCTCACGTAACGAAATAAAATGAACATAGAACATTATGAGAAAGCCTACAAGGACTTACGATTGAGTGAATAAATAAATAAATAAATAAATAAATAAATAAATAAATAAATATATATCCATAGTAATTCTGCCCGAGGTCAGGTCCTTCACTGCAATCATAGTATTTTCATGCTATGCTTGCAGCTTTACTAGGGAATTGTGTAGTGTGTGGTAGCTTCCCGCTGCTTTCCACACCGGTGAAGGATGATGATGAGAATGATAATGGTAAGGATGATAATGATAAGGATGATGGCCATATGATTTCGGGGACCGTTTGGGCCTTAAAAGTTTTCCTGACATTTGTCTTACAGGTGAGGAAAAACCCCGATAAAAACCTCACCCAGAAAAACTGCCCCGACCGGGGATGGAAACCCGGGCCCGCTGCGTGACAAGGTAGAACGCTACCTCGAGACCACAGCGGTGGACATATATATATATACATAAATCTAAACCAAAATCTGGTAGTAGAAATTAGTATTATGTGGGCTAACATGACGCAAGCAATCATATGTTCTGCATTCGAATATTCAAATGTGGAATCCTGCCATAGAATAGCCCCTATCTACTATAATTTATGTAATATAATCTGAATAAACTAGTTGGGAATTGTTTATAGCAGAAATATGAGTGAAGATATTGGCAACCATGTCCCTAAGTTGAAAACTATTGATAAGATAACTGGTGGTCTATTGTAACATTCACAGACTGGTACCAGACACAAAATAGTCGAAAATCGCTTGAGATAGCAGCACATTTCAAAACGTATCTATAAATAGCAACCACTGCGGTTCCTGCACGTGGCTTACCTCGTGATACTGGGATGTTCACCATTAAATATCTCAGCAATCGAAGCATGTCACTTGTAAATTTCATCACACACACAAATTAAACATGCACAGAAACAATTTGACGCACACAAATCTTCCAAACATATTTTAGTTTAGATATTATCACTAAATTATATTAATTACAAAATGTCCTCCTTTCTGGCAACGCCATGATGCGCGAGAGAGAGACTGGTAACTTTATTATCCATGCGCAACCCTGTGACGTCATAACATGGCTTCCCTTTATATCACAATATTCGAACATTATTACATTTTAATTTAAATGTACGTACATTGTTTGTGAATTTAACTAGGAATAGATGGTTTAAAGAAAATAAATGCATTGTAACACATCTACAATGTAGGAATCAGAAAACAAAACAAAATTACGTTTTCCAAGGTTGGAAAATGTTGAAAATCAAACGCTTAAATGGTATGGCCTTGTACAAAGAATGGAAAATGAAAGATAGCCAAAAAGTATATACCGATGGTCACCCCCTGGAAGAAATAAACGTGGCAGACCAAGATGGAAATGGAAAACCTACGTCAGAACTATAATGGATGATAGGAATTTGGTAGAGGGAGATTGGAATGATAGAGAGTAAATGGAAACTGAAGACGGCAAACCTATAAGTGGGGGAAAGCCGAAGAAGAAGAAGAGAAGGTTGGAAAATGTATGCACTCATTCCTGCTATATTACAATGCCTCTTCCCATCTCGAAGATTTCATATCCCTGAAAGTATCAGTAACTTAAAATTTACAAATTCTGGAAATCATAAACACTAAATCATTATTTCAATCGATACGAAAATTTCATGGCAGCATGGATATTTTTCTCCATCCATTCCTAACCTAGGCTAATATTTACCATTTATTCCCTGAAAAATTCACCTCTCAGAAACCTTGGTTAATATTAATCTCCCAATATACTATAGGTAATAATTGAATCGATAATTTTTAAAAGGGGATATGTGTTACTTTTTATCGAAATTTAATTATTAATGCATTCTTATTCTACATAGATAGGCGCATCTTTCAGTGAAAATAACAGGTGGGTATATAATCATCATCTGCCTCTATAGCAATTCTGCCCGAGGGCAGGTCTTTCACTACAAACATAGCATTTTCATACTATGCTTTGCAGCTTTACTAGGGAATTATAGGTGTGGTAGTTTCCCATTGCTTTCCACACCGATGAAAGATGATGATAATGATAAGGATGATGATGGCCGGATGATTTTCGGGGACCGTAGGGCCCTAAGCTTCCCTGACATTTGATTACAGGTGAGGAAAAAACCTCACCCAGGAGCCTGTCCCGACCGGGAATCGATCCAGGGCCCGCTGCGTTACAAGGCAGCACGTTACCTCGAGACCACAGCGGTGGACTATATAATCATAAGAAGTCAATAATGAGCATTGGATATATGATTAATTTTTAAAAGGTGATATGTGTAGCACATATCCGTTTTTAACACTGAACGCAAAGAACACAACTGCAGTTTTCTGCGTCGAGGAAAAGAAAAACTATAGTCTACACAGTTGAACATTAAAACTATGCACAATGTATTCATAGAAGAGAACCCAACATGTCGAAGGACATGTTTCTTATAAATATTATTTACACATTTTTAATCAAAACATGGAATACTCCTTTTGGGGGCCTCAAGTCGACCTGTGTTCAGTGTGTGAAAACCTATTTGTGAAGATTAAAGATCCCAGCCTTGCAAAAAGAGCTAAAGAATATAAATCAATTGACGGGAGAAGAACAAGAGGAAGACCAGCAAAGAGATGCATAGACAGTGAATGCACATTAAATACGTCTTCCTTTGAGGAGTGATTTTGGAAATAAACAGGATGAAAATCCTACAAATTATGTTTAAGAAGAAGAAGAAGAAGAAGAAATATCCCAGATTAGATAATAAGATTAAGAAGGAAGCTATTGCTGTGGGAATTGTACACAAACGAAGAGCCAAAATATTCTACAAGCCATGAAAAATGCTCAAGAGCATGTAGGTGAAGACACTGCTATATTAAGTTTTGGTTACATGCAGAACCTTCCACTTCCTTCTATACCAGTCGAAGCAAACATCCTACTTATGGCAGTTGTGGTATTTTGTTTTCTGTGCACATAACTGAAAAACAAATAAAGCAAAAATGTGTATATATCACGAAGGGGCAAGGAAAGAAGACACCAGATGAAGTGTGCTCATTTCTATTAGGTTATTTCAGCACAGTGATACCTCAAGCTAAAAAAATATTATTTTGTTCAATTATGGCTGTATCGGTCAAAGCAAGAACCATACTGAGAATACATTTCTCTTGAACCTGTCTGACAGCGGTTGTCTTAAGAATATTAAACACTCAAGGTTACTCAAGGACAGACCATAAAAGGAGTTCTGAGATTCTCAAAGAATTAAAAACAGAATCAATCATGGAATATGTACAAAAATACAGAAACAACTGGAAATCTCAAGTCAGAAGACTGAGCAGAACAAGAATACCACGTCAAATCTCAAATTACCAGCCACCAGGCAAGAGATGTTTGGCAGACCCTTCAAATATAGGATTGAGACTGTAACAGACCACTAGGCCTATCACATGAAAGGAAGAAGAAGGAAGAAGAAGAAACACTATGTTCCAGTAAATGGACATTCATGCCTATAAATTGATAGCAATTTTGGATGGACCATTAAAACAAAAGTGACAGAATTTACTCTATCTCTCTCTATCTATCTTCGGGTTTTTACAGCTGCTGCCGTCTTCCCGTGCCAAACCTCCAAAGCCTACGGTCTTGGGCATCTTCGATGCTTAGCCCTCTAGCTTGCATTACTGTCTTCATGTTTTCCTTCCATGTTAACCTTGGTCTTCCTCTTTTCTTCTTTCTGTTAGGATGCCATTCATATAGTTGCTTCGGCCATCGCTCATCTTCCATTCTTAAACATGTCCTAACCACTTTAATTCCTTTTCCTCAATTCTTTCAATTATGCTTTCTTCTGCTTCCATTTTGTTTCTAATTTCCTTATTTGTGACAACGTTCTAATTTAGACTTTCTGGCACTTCTTCGTAAATAATCCATTTCTAGAGCTATTAGTCTATTCTTGTAGTACTTATTGATTGTCCATACCTCACTTCCGTACATTGCAACAGATTCCACCAATGTTTTACCAATATATTTTTTTGTGTCTTTCCAAATATGCTTATCCCACCATATGGAATTTAATGATGATATTATTTTGCTACTCAATTCAATTCTATGTTTTATGTTCTCTTTGCCTATACCTTCGATGTTATCCATAATCATTCCCAAATATTTAGTTTGTTTCACTTGCTTTATTTGGATTCCATCTTCCAATACTAAGTTTTCTCTTTCATTGCTATTTATTGCCAGATATTCTGTTTTTTGTAAATTTACTATGAGACCCCATGATTCATATGTGCTTTTCAACCTTTTATCATGAATTCCATATTAAAATTGTCTTGCGCTAAAACCAGTTGATCATCGGCAAATTGTAATGTCAGCAAAAATCTATTGCCTATTGGGATCCCCATACCTTTGCAGTTTTCTGTCAATATTGTATTTCTCCAATACTTCCCATAATTTGTTCCTCGGAATTGAGTCATAAGCTTTCTCTAAATCTATCATTGTCTAAAAACAGAATTTACACAGTAGAATAATATGAAGAGTTGATATTCAAATGAAGCAATAAATACATAAATTTGCTGTGAAAGAGGTTCAGACAGAAGATATCCTTTGTTATTTAAACCGTGGTGGCCAAAGAAATACAAGAGAATCTCCAAGAGCGAAAACTTACACCTGGCTCATCAAAATCGTGGGATGTAGAAAATCAATATCGAGGCCTAGGTCCTCTGGCCCGTTCCGATTTCAAGAGATTAGGTCTCTCCATCTAGTAAATGGTCTTCCTTGACTTCTATATCCTGTGGGTCTGTAGTTTAAAAATAATTTTAGGAAGTCTATCATCTGACATTCTTAGTAGATGTTCGCACCAATTTTGTCTGTGTTTGGCAATTTTATCTGTTCAATTTAAAAATATTTAATTGCTCTCTTATCTCCGAACTTCTTTTCTGGTCCATAAGAGTGCAGCCTATAGTTGGCCCTTAAAAATCTCGTCTCCGCTGTGTTTCTATGTTTCTTCTATCTGAATGTGTCAAAGTCCAATTTTCACTGGCATACATAATAGTAGGAATATTATTTTTTATAACGGTTGTTGACTGATAGCCATTTTTTATTCGTTTGAACTTTGCAAGGTAAAATAACCTATTATTATTAATATTATTATTAATATTATTAATATTAATAATAAACTATTGTTCTACCAGTTATATTATATGGGGTGCGAAACATGGACTCTTACTTTAAGGGAGGAAAGGAAATTACGAGTATTTGAGAATAAAGTTCTTAGGAAAATTTTTGGACCAAAGAGAGATGAACAGACAGGTGAATGGAGAAGACTACATAACAATGAACTACATGGCCTTTATAGGAAGCCAGATATAATAAGAACAGTTAAGTCCCGTAGACTGCGATGGGCAGGACATGTTGCGCGTATGGGGAATGAAAGACGTGCATGGAAACTTCTTGTAGGAAAGCCAGAAGGAAACGCCCATTGGTAGACTCAAAATGAGGTGGGGAGAACAACATTAACTATGATTTGAGGGAAGTAGATTATACAGGGAATGATTGGAAAGCATTAGCTCAGGATAGGGATGTATGGAGAGCTTATGTCCGTGCGGCCATGAACCTACGGGTTCGATAGTGCCAGTGAGTAAGTAAGTAAGTAAGTAAAGTATATTATTAATATTTATTATTATTATTATTATTTTATTATTTTTTATTATTTTTTATTATTTATTATTTTTTATTATTTATTATTATTATTTATTATTATTATTATTATTATTATTGTTATTATTATAATTAATTATTATTATTATTATTATTATTATTTATTATTATTATTATTATTATTATTATTATATTATTATTATTATTATTGATCCAAAATTATTTTAGAAAATCAAAGTATAGAACAGGTGTCTAGTATTTCAAATATTTGGGCTGTGATGTTGGCTACAATGTGGAAAGAGATATTGACTCCAAAATAAATAAATTTCAAACGGTGTGTGGAAGAATAAAGAGAACATTCAAAATAATATTTAGAAAAGAAACCAAGATAAAAATGTATAATGTTATGGCGGTTCGCACAATATTGTATGGATGTGAAACTTGGCTGCTCCAGTGAAAAAACATACAGGATAGAATACAGGACGGCGGAGATGAGGTTCCTAAGACAAGTAAAAGGATGTACAAGACTTGATAGAATAAGAAATGAGGATATAAGAGAAGAATTGAAAGTAACAGCCTTTATTGGATAAGTCACCGAATTACAGACAGAAATGGATTGATCACATGGATGGAATGAGTAAGGAGAGATATCCATTGTTAGCAAGAAATTATCAAGCAAGAGGAAGACGGTGATGTTGGAAGACCTAGAAGACGTTGGGCTGATGCATTATGAAGTCGGATCGGGCATTTGCCTAATCCCTGGAGTGATGATGATGATGATTATTATTATGATTATTATTATTATTATTATTATTATTATTATTATTATTATTATTATTATTATTATTATTATTATTATTATTATTATATGTACAATAAAGGAAATTATGTAAGTTGAAAAAAAATTAGGAAAAAATAGAAGAAAAACGTTTGAAATGGTATGGGACACGTCATAAGAATGGAAGAAGAGAGAATAACAAAAGAAAATCCTTAATTGGAAAGCTAATGGAAGAAGTGGAAGAGACAGGCCTAGAGAACGATGGATAGATGGAGTGAAGGGAAGTATGGAAGCTAGAGGCTTGAGGGAAGAAGATGCTTTAGACAGGAACCTCTGGATACAAATCACGTTGGGTTGAAGAGAGAAAGAGTTGTACTGTGGAAAATCCTACATAAACAATATTATTATCATTATATATTATTAGGGCAAGGCAATTAATGATTTTGCATCTTTTTCTTATGAAGATTGAAACATTGCTTACATAGGTCTATATGAAAATGTACGGCATTAAAAAACGGATTAAATAAAAGCAATTCGTTAGGGCATTTTTTATTGCATTTTCTTAACTTTTTTAGTAATAAGTAATTTTTTGGCAATTTTAAGGTCATTTTGAGCATTTTTTACACTTTTCCGGCAGGCTGTGACATCATTTGTATTTCATTTAAGATTTTTTATTATAATTCAGTATTTTTCCTTGTCAATACAATTTCTTGGAATTAAGTAGTTGTTTTGCAAACTACTACCCCTATTTTTCAAGGTATGTGCTAAATGAACTTGCACACTTCTAGGAATATTATTCAATTTCTTAGAGCTTATGCTAGCTTCTACCCCTATTCTGATTGTTAACTGCAATTCAAAATTGCTGTAAAAGTTCACTGGTAATTTTTGCATGTTTTAGGTCATAAATGCAGTTTTTATTTTGCATTTTTTACCAATTTATAGGTCATTAATTGCCTTGCCCTAATTATTATATTTTATTATTATTATTATTATTATTATTATTATTATTTATTATTATTATTAATTTTGACTACTCATTCAATCTGAAGTGGAAATAAGCTGAATGGTGTTTTTATACTCGAATGTCCTCTGAACTGGAACACGAAGCGAAAAAATAAATATATATATATATAAAGTCTGTCATTATGTCAGTACTTTATTGGTATTGCAGGCTGTAGCGGTCTGTGGCATTTACCCAGTGCTGTACTTTGAGTTGCATCAACAAGCGAATGTATATGAATGTACTCTTGAATATTGTGGATGATGAAATAGCGTTTTGTTTGCTTTTGGCAGCTACTACTTTTCATATCAAGCCAAAAAGCTCTCTCTTTACAATTCAAAAGCTCCCTTCATCCCCCTACTGTGTTGTAGTACATAGCGACAGTTCGTCGATAGTTTTTGAATTATAAACGAATGATCGAGTGAGGCGATGAGGCCGAAGCGTAACACCTGCCCATGTCACGGACCGCATAGAAAACACAAATATTAATTTTGTTTAGAACTGTAATGAGTGGCATCTACTTGTTTGAAATTGGGTGTTTCTGTTATTCTAAATCCCTTCCCCTGTTTCCTCTCAATCCCGGCCCCATTTTACTATGACGTAATTACACGCTTAACGCTCAAGTCTGTCCGAGTGTCATCAAATGGAATGTGCATTAGTAGGGGCCTTTGTGTTTCTATACAGGGTGTCCAAAAACTGAAAGCGCTTAGTATGTTGTGCAGAATAGCAAACTGATTTTTAAAAAAAACGGAACCCTTGTCCGGAAACGCACGGTTTGGGCTGCTGTAGAGCGTCGAAGTTTGAGAACGGGTATTAACAATTCGTTGAATAGGTAATGTGGCTGCTACACGAAGAAGCTCCAGCATACTTAGATAGACATGTATAAAATTACCTCGATCTTAAAAAAAAACTCCAAGAGTGACAGGCCTAGAAGGCCCTAGGCCCACCAACTGGCTGCTGGCCTCACGCCCACATGTATTATTCACAGAGGTAGACAATCATAAGCCAGTGTAGGGGTGACATGTGTTCAGCATGTCGGATCCCCCAGCCCGTTATAGCTGGGTCTTCTCAACCTGGAGACGCTACTTACTGTAGCTACCCCAAATGCCTCACGATGCTGAACCAGCGCAAGTCCCTAAGCTCTGCGCTAAGGCTTTTTGCCTTAACCACTTGGCTACGGCGCGGGACTGAAAATAAGCTAGATATAATAAGAACAGTTAAGTCTCGTAGACTGCAATGGGCAGGACATGTTGCACGTATGGGGAATGAAAGACTTGCATGGGAGGTTATTGTAGGAAAGCCAGAGGGAAAACGCCCAGTTGGTAGACCAAGAACGAGGTGGGAGAATAACATTAACTATGATTTGAGGGAAGTAGATTATACAAGGAATGATTGGAAAACATTAGCTCAGGATAGGGATGTATGGAGAGCTTATTGTCCGCGCTGCCATGAACCTACGGGTTCGATAGCGCCGGTAAGTAAATATAATAGCTTTACTTTACCTGGCAGAGTTAAGGCCTTAAGGCCTTGTCTACCACTCAACCAGGTTTTAAAAAAGCTCTCCATACATCCCTATCCTAAGCTAATGTTTTCCAATCATCCTTTGTATAAATCTATTTCGCTCAAATCATGGATAATGTTATTCTCCCACATCATTCTTGGTCGACCATCTGGTTTTCCTACAAGAAGCTTCAATGCACCTCTTTCATCTCCCATACTGTGCCCCATGTCCTGCCCATCGCAATCTACGATACTTAACTATGCTTATTATATCTGGCTTCCTATACATATCATGTAGCCCACTATAATGTACTTTTCTCCCATTCATCTGCGTGTATAATATATATTTGGCCCTAAAAGTTTCGTAAGAACTTTATTCTCAAATCCTCGTATTTCTTTTTCCTCCCTTAAAGTAAGAGTCCATGTTTTCGCCCCCATATAATTATAAACTGGTAGAATAACTGTTTTTTATATATTTTTAGTTTAACGTTTTTCAAAAAGAAGTTGTGGACAAGAGCTCTGTAATGCATAATAGCACGCATTTGCAGGATTGAGCCCATGTTTAATTTCTTTGTGCATCTCATTCCTATTTGGTAATTATTGTTTCCTAGGTATTTGAATTCAGCCACTTCTTTAAAATTTCCCTCATTTGTCATTAGTTTTCCATTTTCGTTATATAACGCATTTGTATGCGTGAACATATATTTAGTTTTATTTATGTTTACTTCCAGCCCCAATTTCTTAGTGTTACTCAATAGAGTGTGGCGTGTTGGCTCTTAGTGTCTGATACGAGAACTAATTTGGCAAAGTTATGAGACATTAATCAGGTGGTTTTCAAGTGATTGGAGGAAATTGTGTATATCCATATAAACGTCATTTGGCGGTTGGGTACGGAGCAAGAAACAAAAATCTGCAGTGGTTGGAATTCGAATACATGAGCATATTTTTTTATTAAATATTTTTTCTTGTACCTTACAAAAAATATTATTTCGTCGTCCAACAATACTATACTTTATCAGCGAATTTAAAGCTTCATTCGTCATATAAATCGAAGTTCTCTGTTTCCTTGTTATTTTACTTCAAATCAAAACAAAAATTGCTTTTCAGTTGTCCACGCTTTCATTGATCTATAAACGTGTATTCAATTTTACATTTATATAAAGTTTTGTGAGACACAATTAATTCTTTTACCTCATAGAATTATATATATATATATAGGCCTATTATCATCAATCCGGTATCATGACAGCTGCCGCCGTCTTCTGGAAACCAAACCCATTCCTCTCTGCCCATCCATTGATCTTCCTCCAATTCCTCTGATATTCATAGCCGCTTGTACCCCTTCTATCCAAGTTTCCATCGGTTTTTCCTCTCTTCCTCCTTTCTATTGGGATCCATGCCATAACAATTTTAGGCAATCTTTGCTCTGGCGTTCTTTTGACATGACCATACCACTGTAATCTTTTCTCTTCTATAATGTCTTTGATGTCCGGCTCTTCTTGTACACCTATAAATTCCCTTATTTCTTTATTTCGTATTCTATCCATTCCTACATTTTCCAGCTGACCTTCTTAAAACATCCATTTCTGTACTTAAAATTATTTTCATTTCCCTGCTAGTAATTTGCCAAACTTCAGCACCATATGTTAAAATGCTCTGAATTATGGTTTCATATATTTGTCTTCTTCTTCTTCTTCATGGTTTAGACTTATTTACTAGCCTGTTCCGGCTCCAAATTGCTGCTCTTTCCCTCTCTTTCCTTGCTCTTCCCAAACTTCTTTTTCCTCGTGGTGAATAGTTATATGGTGCTTTAGAACATTCTATTCTCAGTCATCCTTGCCAAGCGTTTTTGCAGTTTGTTCAATATATTTATAATTTTCTATTTTTTGTAATATTTTTGCTCCACCAAACAGATTTTAAATCAATTATTGCTTGTTTTGATATATGTAATATCCATCCATAGTAATTCTGCCCGAGAGCAGGTCCTTCACTGCAATCATAGCATTTTCATGCTATGCTTGCAGCTTTACTAGGGACTTGTAGGTGTGGTAGCTTCCCGTTGCTTTCCACACCGGTGAAGGATGATGATGATAATGATAAGGATGATGATGATGATGATGAGCCTTATGATTTCGGGGATCGTTTGGGCCTTAACGTTTTCCTGACATTTGTCTTACAGGTGAGGAAAAACCCCGGATAAAATCCTCACGCAAAAAAACTGTCCCGACCGGGAATGAAACCGGGCCCGCTGCGTGACAAGGCAGCTCGCTACCTCGAGACCACAACGGTGGACTATTAATGGGAATTGGTTTGTAAAAGCAAATTTTCTTCATTCTGTCTAAATGTTCTTTCCATCGGTATTTATGCTCTTCTAGTTTATCGAGTATTGAAAATATCTCCAGTTCATTTCTTATTGACTCATTATGTAATTTTATCCAGGCGAACTCATACATCCTTATACGGATGTAAACAATTTCATGTCAGTGACATTCAAGTAAGATTTATGAATTAAATAGAGTAATTTGGAAGTGTTGTTTTAATATTTATTGAGTTAATTTCAAGAAATTCGAGGTTTATCATCAAAATAGACACAATTTACAATATGGATCGCGAAAATGAGTTATTTTAAATGACACATTCATTATGTTCATCTAATCGCCAGGTAATTTTATAAAATGAAGACTAAATACCTCGTGATGCTATATTTTACAAATAGAGGGTGAAGGGGGGGGGGGACAAATTAAATTCTAATTACACCGACACAACACATACCTAATATTGGATACGTCAATTATGAAAATAGTTATGTCTCGTATATATGCAGATATTTTAGGAAAGTAAATACAGGATAAATTACCAACCGCCTACATATAAAATAATTACCCACGATATTTTTAGGAAAAAAATTAATTAACTACCGACAAAGTTCACTCAGATTACAGTATACAGCAGGTATATGTATATACAGGGTGTAACATAACGGCAAAATTTCAGGAATGAGTTCCTCATGCGGAGAGAATAAAAAAAAAGTGTATTACAACATGGGTCCGGAAATTGATAATTACAGAGTTATTCCAACTTTTATGAATGTTAGTACTTGGCGACCAAAAATGCAAGGGACTTGTTGGAGCGCTCTGTTCTGTCAGATGAAATGTTCAAAGTGACCTCCTTGTGCCTCAATACAGGCACATTCTTCATTTGTTTACATCACAGCGAGCCTACAATCAACAGAAAACAGACTGTCAAATAACTACTGTAAATCTTAATAACCTAACATTCGTAAAAGTTCGAATAACTCTGTAATTATAAATTTCCGAACCCATGTTGTAATACACTTTTTTTTTTATTCTCTCCATATGAGGCACTCATTCCTGAAATTTTGACGTAGAGTTATGTTACATTCTGTATATACTCCATACGTCTCGCTTGGGGACTCGGGCGGACTTCCAATGTACTGTACATATACACAGACGAAATAGTACCAGGCTAAATAAATTTGTTATCAATCTAGGAAGCTTTATTTTATTTCATTCTATGCTTTGTTAGTGTTTTATTTGAATGTCCTGTATTCGAAAGACAACGATCAAATTTTACTTTTAAATGATGATGAGGCTTCTGCCTCAATGTGTGAAGTGATTTTTAAGAACCAAAATTATTATAAACATTTTATAAAATTCATTACACACATTCATAACAGTTTGTAGTATTTTCTAAGACACTTATAGACGCGATTTATGTAATCCATAACACTCATTCAAAACCATAAGATAATATTTCTGTTTTACAATGTATAGTGTAATATTGTTATAATAAGCTACAACCCTAACATGCCTTTGGGGCGAAATAGGGTTTTCAAAATATTGTGGAGATGCAATAATAATAAAGAAGAAGAAGAAGAAGAAGAAGAAGAGAAGAAGAATAATAAGAATATTGATCATCATCATTATTATTAACATAATTATCATCATCATTATTATTATTATTATGATTATCATTATATTATTATTATTATTTATTATTATTATTATTATTATTATTATTCATCCGGTATCATGGCAGCTGCCGTCGTCTTCCGGAAACCAAACGCCATTCCTCTCTTTCCATCCATTGATCTTCCTCCATTCCTCTGATATTCATAGCTGCTTGTACCCACTTCTACCCAAGTTTTCTTCGGTCTTCCTCTCTTCCTCCTTTCCCATTGGGATCCATTCCATAACAATTTTTGACAATCTTTGCTCTGGCATTCTTTTGACATCACCATACCACTGTAATCTTTTCTTTTCCATGATGTCTATTGATGTCCGGCTCCTCTTCTACACCCATAATTTCCCTCATTTCTCTATTTCGTATTCTATCCATTCTAGATTTTCCAGCTGATTTTCTTATAACATCCATTTCTGTACTTAAAATTCTTTTCACTTCCCTGGTAGGATTTGCCAGCAGACTTCAGCAACATATGTTAAAATGCCTCTGAATTATGGTTTGATATATTTGTAATTTTCTATTTTTTGTTATATTTTTGCTCCACCAAACAGAGTTTTAAAGCATTTATTGCTTGTTTTGTTTGTGCGATTCTATTTTTTAATTTCCACTGTGTTATCGCCTGAATGGTCTAATTTTGTTCCTAAATAAGTGCATTCAATACTAGGTTTTTTAGTTCTTCTCCATTGTTTGAAATTTATATTTTCCATTTCTTCTCCTATAGCCCACACAGGTATTTAGTTTTCTCAATGTTTATATAAAGTCCCCATTTTTCATATTCTTCTTATATTTTTTAGCCATGTAGCCCATAGTTATTATTATTATTATTATTATTAGAAATTTTATGAACTACTTATTTATATTAGAAATTTGTCATGAATACTTTTTCCACCCCTATCAGTGAGAAAAACGGGCATGTACTGTAAGTAAAGAGAATTTGTGTGAGTAATAGAATGAATTGAAGATAGAATAAAAAGAAGTGTAAAGTGGGATGGGGGAGAGGGCGATGCAGACGGGAAATCAAAGCGAACCCAAGTTTGCGAGCTGGATTGAAGCCCTACAAGACAGAGTTTCGCGGCATGTTGGATTGAAACTAAACTTGCTGGACTTCTTTTTTTCCTAATTTCGCTGTATGAATAGATTTCTCCCCCCATCTCTTGTGCTTAGTCTCCCGTACCAAAAATTCAATCTATTATGGAAGAGAACTTCATCTTTCTTATTTCAATATGGTCTCTGTTTATTGGTCGATTGGCAAAATGAGAATTAGTAAGAATTCCTCTTCAGTATTTTCTTATTTCTCCCGCAGTTAATTTATTCAACCGAGAAACACTCAGACATTGCCCAGAAGTACAACTCACTCAAACACTGGCAATATGGAACTCGTAGGTTCATGGCTTCGAGGACATAAGCTCTCCATACAACCCCATTCTCAGCTCATGTTTTCCTATCAACCCAAGTATAATCTATTTCCACAAATCGTGGTTAATGTTATGTTCTCATCTCATCCTTGGTCTGCGAACTGGACGCTTTCACTCTAGTTTTCCTACAACAAGCCTCCATCGCCTCTATTTCATATCCCATTCGTACCACGTTTCCTGTCCATCGCAGTCTTACTTACTTACTCACTGGCACTATCGAACCCGTAGGTTCATGGCCGCGCGGCCATAAGCTCTCCATACATCCCTATCCTGAGCTAATGCTTTCCTATCATTCCCTGTATAATCTACTTCCCTCAAATCATAGTTAATGTTGTTCTCCACACCTCATTCTTGGTTTACCAACTGGGCGTTTTCCCTCCGGCTTTCCTACAAGAAGCTTCTATGCACGTCTTTCATTCCCCATAAGTGACACATGTCCTGCTCATCGCAGTCTTCGAGACTTCATTGTTTTTATTATATCTGGCTTCCCATAATGACCATGTAATTCACTGTTATGCAGTCTTCTCCATTCACCTGTCTATTCATCTCTCTTTGATCCAAAAATTTTCCTAAGAGTATTATTGTCAAATACTCGTAAATCTCTTTTCCTCCTTAAAGTAAGAGTCCATGTTTCGCATCGATATAATATAACTGGTAGAATAATAGTTTTATATATTTTCATTTTTACGTTTTTTGAAAGGAGTTGGGACATCAAGAGCCTCTGTAATGCATAATATCACGCATTTCCAGAATTGAGCCTATGTTTAATTTCTTTGTGCATCTCATTCTAATTGTGATTATTGTTCCTAGGTATTTGAATTCAGCCACTTCCTCAAAATGTCCCTCATTTGTCATTAGTTGTCGATTTCCATTATATAATGCATTTCTACGTGTGACCATATATTTAATTTTATTGATATTTACTTCCAGTCCTAATTTCTTAGTGTTTACTTAATAGTGTGTGCGTGTTGTCCTTTAGTGCCACCTTGCTATCATCCAATAATACCACATCATCAAGCATAAACTAACAGCTTTTACCCCAGTGGAACCCACGTCCGCATTTCATGACGGTTGTTTTTTTACGGGAAAGATCTTCACTCTTTCGACCAAGGCACTTTTTTCGTCTGACTTACCAACGCAGTTTACGAGATTTTATTCTTCTTGTTATATCTGGTTTCCTATAACATTCACTTTGATCAATGTTATGTAGTCTTCTCGAATCGCTTAATTATCTCATCTCTCTTTGGTCCAAAAATGTTCTTAATAACTTTATTCTCAAATTATCATAATATTTTCGCCTTCCTTAAAGTTAAAGTCCCATGTGTTTAGTTTAACGTTTCTTTGAGAGGAATTTGGGACAACCCAGTCCCATCCCCGCAGAGCAGCAAATGTACTAAACTGTCTCCCAGATAAGTTCCTGTTAATAGATAGATAGATAGATGGAAAGCTCTGCGGCCATCACTTAAGTGTTTGGAGGTGAGCGACCCCTTTTGATTCTCCTTTATACAAAATGAAAATATAAATTATGGAATATTCACCTGAAAGCTCCGTTTCCTCCGACTTAATTAATTATTTACTGCTGCAGCGCTTTTGGGACTTGTCCCATCATCGGTAGGATTGAATCCTGAGTGAGTTAATTTACTGCAAAATAATGCCATGACCTATTCAGAATGTTAAAAAGGAGGTGCTTTCTTTATTATGATAAACTTTAGTTGGTAAATTCTAGGCGAAACACGACTGTGATTGTTTGTAAATATAAAAATCATTGATTCGTGATAGGTCATTGACTCCCATTTGGGGCGTGAGTTTAAATAGTCAATTAAATATTTATTTAGTCTATTAAAATTGAAATTATATATCTTAAAATTCTCACATATAACTTACATAGACATGTGCTGGATAATTTATAAATTTATTATTTTTATTTTAATTATTTCGTGTATTAGAAAGCGAACTACAATTTTTTTAGACACTTAAAGGTAAACAGTTATTCGACCAATTAAATCGCAGAGCATACATTATGTTTGTTACATTGCAACTGGAACTTAAGATCGGAATCATTTAAGACCATTTATTATATAATACAACTAGCGACCCATCAGACACGTAGAAATACATTATATAATGGAAATGGACAGCTAATGACAAATGAGGGAAATTTTGAGGAATTGGCTGAATTCAAATACCTAGGAACAATAATCACAAATAGGAATGAGATGCACAAAGAAATTAAACATAGGCTCAATTCTGGAAATGCATGCTATTATGCATTGCAGAGGCTTTTGATGTCCCAACTCCTTTCAAAACACGTTAAAGTGAAAATATATAAAAACTATTATTCTACCAGTTATATTATATGGGTGCGAAACATGGACTCTTACTTTAAGGGAGGAAAGGAGATTGCGAGTATTTGAGAATAAAGTTCTTAGGAAAATTTTTGGACCAAAGAGAGATGAACAGACAGGTGAATGGAGAAGACTACATAACAATGAACTACATGGTCTTTATAGGAAGCCAGATATAATAAGAACAGTTAAGTCCCGTAGACTGCGATGGGCAGGACATGTTGCGCGTATGGGGAATGAAACGACGTGCATGGAAACTTCTTGTAGGAAAGCCAGAAGGAAGACGCCCAGTTGGTAGACCAAGAATGAGGTGGGAGAACAACATTAACTATGATTTGAGGGAAGTAGATTATACAGGAGAATGATTGGAAAGCATTAGCTCAGGATAGGGATGTATGGAGAGCTTATGTCCGCGCGGCCATGAACCTACGGGTTCGATAGTGCCAGTGAGTAAGTAAGTAAGCGACCCATCAGACGCTGTCCTGCCCAAATGTTCAATTCTCGTGTCATAACCGGACGATAAAAATTAGTAACTTTTTACCATAAAATGCACTAATTAAGACGTAATTAGACATTATTAAATAAGTTCGCAAGAAAACTCCTGACTTACATCAATCGTGGCTCAAGAAGCGTGAATGATGACGTCAGATTGTTTTCACGCGGAATACTGTATGTCGATAATGCAGATGACTGCACATCCATATAAAATATCCTATAACCCATCACAGCGGCACCTATCGAGCCCAATTATGAATCTGAACTATCCAGGGACCCACTAAAACAAACACAGAAAATTTAATCAAAATCGGTCCGGTCGTTTAGGCAGTTTTTAATTTCGGGTTTCAAAAAAACCTCCACTTCTAATTGTTGGATTTCGCTCATTTTTGGACAATATCTACCTCGGTTTATGTTAACACATTCAGTTCCGTAAACCAGTTAAGGCGTGTTTAAAGAGACTATCGTGCATGCGGCCGTCGGTCAGTTAACTCATTTTAGAGCGGGCGCAAACAAACCGCGTTTATATTCAGCGCCTAAATATTGTGTTGGCTTAGTATGTCTTGGAGATCATAGATGGCATGTAAATGTACATTTTCTACTCCCGTTTGACACGTTTAACCTTGGTAAATCCCCTTTTATTTTTAAAACAAACAACACATGGAATTCGTTCACCCAAACTTGACTCCAGGCTCAAATGCAGTCGTATATGTTTCTCGTTATCGCGCTGTTGTTTGTGCGTGAGTGAAACCATAGCGAAAGGAAAATATCTCACTGAAGAAGAATTAGTGAATATTTTGTATAATGATGATTCAGGTGATGAACTGATTCCTGAATTAGAAGATTCACAAAGTGAAAGTGAAGATGAACTTTCCACTTCCTGAAATTGATACGCCGATACTATGTATCATGAGTGATGTCAATCACCCAAGTTATTTCACCATCAAATTCCTACTAGGATATCTCCTTTAGGTATGTACAAAATTTGAATTTTCTAGGACTAATAGTTTCTGAATAATGGTCCATTTTCTGAAGTGCCGCGAAAAGGGTAGCTGGGGTATTTAAATGGCTGGCCTGTGGGTTGTAAATGCCCTGCTCAGTGCCTGGTACTGAATCTGTTAATATGATATAGTGAGTTTCGGTGTGAAACATAAAAAAATGTGACCGCTAGAGCGATTTTTAAATTTTCACTTCAGGTGAACTTCGATACCTAATAGTTTTAGAGGGTCCAGTTTTTAATCTAAACCATCGAGGAACCCAACCAGACACACAAAAAATGTCATCAAAACCTATCCAGTCGTTTAGGAGGAGTTCAGTGACAAACACACGAACAGAAGATTTATATAAAAGATTGAAGATGGGAAACAAATGAGCATGCAATACGTAAATAAAGCTACTTACTTACTTAGTCACTGGCACTATCGAACCCGTAGGTTAATGGCCGCGCGGACATAAGCTCTCCATACATCCCTATCCTGAGCTAATGCTTTCAATCATTCCCTGTATAATCTACTTCTCTCAAATCATAGTTAATGTTACTCTCCCACCTCATTCTTGGTCTACCAACTGGGCGTTTTCCCTCTGGCTTTCCTACAAGAAGCTTCCATGCACGTCTTTCATTCCCCATATGTGCAACATGTCCTGCCCATCGCACTCTACGAGACTTAACTGTTCTTATTATATCTGGCTTCCTATAAAGACCATGCAGTTTATTGTTATGTAGTCTTCTCCATTCGCCTGTCTGTTCATCTCTCTTTGGTCCAAAAATTTTCCTAAGAAACTTTATTCTCAAAAACTCGTAATCTCATTTCCTGCCTTAAATTAAAGAGTCCATGTTTCGCACCCATATAATATAACTGGTAGAATAATAGTTTTATATATTTTCAGTTTTGAAAGGAGTTGGGACATCAAAAGTCTCTGCAATGCATAATATCACGCATTTCCAGAATTGAGCCTATGTTTAATTTCTTTCTGCATCTCATTCCTACTTGTGATTATTGTTCCTAGGTATTTTAATTCAGCCACTTCCTCAAAATTTCCCTCATTTGTCATTAGCTGTCCATTTCCATTATATAATGTATTTTCTAAGAAAATGTTATTAAAAAACAATATGAATTGAATAAAAACAAAGCGCTGCAACTTAGATGTTCATTAAAGTTTAGTCGTTACTACAATGCATAATATTTACTCGTTTTTGATTATTCTCCCTCCTTCATTAATCCACTAAGCTTTAGCTAAAAGCTGTGTCATTTATAGCACATCTCTAGCCACGTGGTGCTTGCACAATTTCCTATTGTCTCCCACACTTCTCATCCCTTCATCCACTTCTCTTTCCTGTCTGCATTCGACATCTCTTCCACCCTCCCAAGTAATCGGAAACCGCATTCATCAATTAATGAATAGTGACAGACACTTTAAAATAGAATCATATTAATAATTACGATAGGGAATTCCCCTACAACTCATAGGGTAAAAGCTAATTAAAATTCTGGCAAACTTCTTCAATTTCGTGAATGAAGAACCTGGATCTAAAATTATGGCATTTCATGGGAAGGGCCCCATACAAAGTAAAATCTTTCTCTAGAATAAAATTTTAGAGAGATCTAATCAATTTAAATATATTGGATATTATCTCTCTATCTGTCCACCGCTGTGGTCTCGAGATATAGTGCTGCCTTGTCAAGCAGCGGGCCCGGATTCGATTCCCGGTCGGGACAGTTTTTCTGGGTGAGGTTTTTATCGGTGTTTTTCCTCACCTGTAAGACAAATGTCAGGAAAACTTTAAGGCCCAAACGGTCCCCGAAATCATATGGCCATCATCCTTGACATTATTAACATCATCATCATCCTTCACCGGTGTGGAAAGCAACGGGAAGCTACCACACCTACACAATTCCCTAGTAAAGCTGCAAAGCATAGCATGAAAATCCTACGATTGTAGTGAAAGATCTGCCCTCGGGCAGAATTACTATAGATGGATCTCTCTATCTGGGATGAAAAGGATATCCCGGAAAAAATTACTAGTTATAATAAAAGTTTGGGAATTATTAATCAACTTATGAAACCATCCCTTGTACAAAAAAAAAAACATCAGGTTACGTTTATGTAACACTTTAGCTAGACCAGGCCTATGGCAGTGAAGCATGGACACTAAAAAGACAACATAAAAGCAGAATAACGGCTTCTGAAATGAGATTCATGCGCAGAACAGCGGGTTACACCAGATGGGATCGGAAAAGGAACACCAATATCTTAAAAGAATTGAAGACTACACCAATTTTTGAATATATTAAACAGTACCAACTAAATTGGAATCACCATCTTGAAAGAATGAGTTCAAATCGGATCCTCAAATCTGTTTACTACTATGAAGTAAATATTCTCTTTAAGTGCTTCCTTGTTATAGAAGCCACGAGTTAGCAGTGCGATCAATGTACCGCTGCCTATTATGCTGGGATGCCTGAGTGTCGCAGATGGTAGGGTACTAACGTATAACGTAAAAACTAAATTCAAATCTCAGTTCCAGCATTTTTTCATGTTATGCCTATATATATATATATATATGTGATCAAAGTTCCCATTGCATTGGTTAACATATGCTACCTGTGATACAATACTAAATCATAGTACACCTACATGAAATTGCTAGCACCGCATATCAATAATTACGTTAAGGAATTCTCCATAAACCTTATTCTTCTTCATCACGGTTTATGCTTATTTACTAGTCTGTTCCGGCTCCAAATTGCTGCTGCTTCCATCTTTTCCTTGGTCTTCCCAAACTTCGTCTTCCTCGTGGTGAATAGCTGTATGCTGCTTTTGGTATTCTATTCTCAGTCATCCTTGCCAAGTGTTATTTCCAGTTTGTTCTGTATTTCTCTATTGTTGAGTTTAATTCCTCTACTTTTAGTTGTCTTATTTCTGTGTTATGTTTTTTGTCTGTTCTTTGATATCCTGCTATTGGTCTGAGGAATTTCATTTCAGCAGTTTGTATTCTGGCAGATTGTTGTGTCGTCACTGTCCATGTTTCGGATCCATAAGTAATAAACCCCATAAACCTATTCTGGTAAAAACTAATTAAAATTCTGACAAACTAATTCAATTTTATGAATGAAGAACCTAGATTTTTTTTAATTGAAGAGACAAAAGAGAAAGTTGCTGTTGACATACAAAAACACTTTTTTTTTTAATTTTAAAATCTAACTTCTTGTATAGAATCCCGTGACTGAAATCAATGCACCTAATTCAATGTGTTTCATTACTGGTCAAAGCTTTTGGCAATGTTTGCGATTTTAATGTTAAAGTAAGTTTATTTTTCAATGCATAAAGCCTATATTCCCTTCAGTTAAAGCTTATTGACAACGTGACTGCAACACATCACACTGCGAAATAAATTTTTCACCCCCTCCTGAGCCTTCAGTTCATTTTAGTGAAACCCGAAGAAGAGCGATACGTGTTGTGCTGGTGAAAATATTTATCAAAATTCTTTACAAATCATAATCAATTCAACTAACAAGAAAACTGTCAGCCATTGCGTTGTGATGTACCAAGGTCGTGTCCATTATCTACAGTTTTTAACTGCAAGGCACAGAAATCGAAGCCGGAAACCAGTAATGGAAACCCTGCGTGAGTAAAGCGGAGTGGAATATGGCGGGAGGATAGTCAGGGTTATCCATTTCACCAAGCCAGAAGTTGTATTACTTTCCTGTAGTTTAAACGAGAGGTCTGGCACTGGATTTTAGTGCCTTGCAGTTAAAAGATATAGATAATTTAGATAGAACAGTTGGATTTGATTATTTTAGAAGAAGCCTCCAAAAAACAAGACAGGATAAAATAAGAAATGAATTCCTTTGGAGAGAAATGAATGTCACCACATCTGCTGTTAAGAGAATTGAAAATCAAACGCTTCAATGGTATGGCCATGTACAAAGAATGGAAAATGAAAGGTGGCCAAAAAATATATACCAATGGCACGTGGCAGACCAAAATGGAAATGGAAAATTACGTCAGAACTATAATGGATGATAAGAATTTGGAAGAGGGAGATTGGAATGACAGAGATAAATGGAAACTGAAGACGGCGAACCTGTAAGTGGAGGTAAGCCGAAGAAGAAGAAGATAATTTTTTGACATGTTTCGGTATTTTACAACGCTTCTCTGGAAGAGATTTCAAATTATGTTTCGCAATGCAATAGTTGCTGTTCTCTTGTTATCAGACACCGACATTGACCTGATAAAATATAGGCCTAAAGAAAGTGACCTGAAATAGATTAAAAATAAATGCGTATATATATATATATATATATATATATATATATATATAGATATTATAAATATATTTTTGACATTTGGCAATGAAGGCAAATATGATATGAAAAGAAAAATGAATGCTTGAGTCGGGATTCGAACTCGAGTCTCTAAAGTCTGTACCTTTAGCGCTCTAACCAACTGAGCTACTCAAGAATTCCAATACAAGCATACAATTTTCTTATACATGTAGTATTCTCAATTCACACAAGAGGTAGCTGAAATTGTTCCAACTGCCATCTCGCGGCTAACGTAACAGTTTTACGTTAGCGCGAGATGGCAGTTGGAACAATTTCAGCTACCTCTTGTGTGAATTGAGAATACTACATGTATAAGAAAATTGTATGCTTGTATTGGAATTCTTGAGTAGCTCAGTTGGTTAGAGCGCTAAAGGTACAGACTTTAGAGACTCGAGTTCGAATCCCGACTCAAGCATTCATTTTTCTTTCATATCATATATATATATATATATATATATATATATATATATATATATACCGCTGTGGAATCGAGGTAGCGTGCTGCCTTGTCACGCAGCGGGCCCGGGTTCGATCCCCGGTCGGGACAAGCTTCCTGAGTGAGGTTTTTTTCGGGGTTTTTCCTCACCTGTAAGACAAATGTTAGGAAGTTTAGGCCTCAACGGTCCCCGAAAACCATCCGGCCATCATCATCATCCTTCATCGGTGTGGAAAGCAACTGGAAGCTACCATACCTATAATTCCCTAGTAAAGCTGCAAAGCATAGCATGAAGTTGCTGTGATTGCAGTGAAAGACCTGTCCTCGGGTAAAATTACTATCGATCGATATGATGAAAAGTGTAATGAATAAGCAGGCAGAATGAGTTTGGAACGATGTGTTGGACGTCTTAGAAAACAGCTGAATAGTATAATGACAAGTTAGACTTATGACTGTCTTTTGTTTTGATTCACACACAAACAGTTGAATAATATAATAAGAAGTTAGACTTCTGACTGCCTTTTGTCTTGTGAAGGCGGAATGGACAATTGCCTAATCCTTGAAGTGATTATGACGACTATCTAACTCATGCCACAGATGCTAGTCAATGACCAATCACGTTTCAATGAATCTTGTTTTACAACCAATGACAGTCGTGTTTCACCTCGCTCTTTATCGATTTCTCTTTATGAACTACTGCTTTTGTGATAAAGAAAGCTCCTCCTTTTTAATGTTCTGAACAGGTCAAAGCACTATTTTTCTCCAACAAATACATTGACTATAGCAAATAATGAAATTCCTTGATTTTACTGAGTTGTTTACTAGAAAAATAAATGAATAACTCGTAATGTTGATTATGATATACAGTGTGATGTGTTTCATTATTTCTCCACTTGGGTGCGCACTCTTACAATATTGCGATCTTATTTGGCAATAAATAATATGATCAAGCAGCAGTGAATAAACATAACCTCACATTTCTGATTTGTTTTCAAACATCGGCGTTTACATGAAATATATAAATATTTTAAAATAACTATAGTTAAACAATTATTTGTGAGTACACAGCTTAATTTTATTCGTTAAATAGTCCTAACAAATGCCACTCTTGTTTTCCAAATTCTCATAAGTAATGCCACGAGTGATTTCCAATTTATCTAGAGAATTTGGAAATCAAGAGTGCATTTGTTAGTACTATTTAACAAATAAAATTAAGCTGTTTACTCACAAATCATTATTTAACTATAGTTATTTTAAAATATTTATATATTTAATGTAAACGGCGATGTTTGAATACAAATGAGAAACGATAGGTACACTTCATCTGCTTCTTTTGTTTATCACTGCAACCAGATCATACTATTTATTGCCAAAGGAACGCAATATTGTAAGAATGCTGTCTAGTGGAGAAAAAATGAAACACATCAAACTGTATATTAATTCAATTCTGATGTCGTATGATGTAAATTTGACAATTATATTTTTCTGGATTGTTACCTGAGAAAAAAATACATTTAAGAAAGTACAAACAGTGTTTTCTTTTTTTTGGTGGTATAATCAACTGCTACAAATGTTTTTATATTAACTCCCGCATGCGGCATGTGTTGACATTCATGCACTATATATACAATCTGGTAGCCGTATTTCTCATGGGCTCAGTCACTGCAAATAATGGTCAGACCTGTTCAGAATATTAAAAAGGAGGAGCTTTGTTTAATATGGTAATTATAACACTGATAAATATTTCGTGAAACACGACTCTGATTGGTTGTAAAACAGAAATCTTTGAAACATGATAGGTCATTGACTCCCATTTGGGGCATGAGTTAAATAGTCTAGATAAATTCACTCCTTACTTCGTGAGTCGTTAATTTATCGATAATTTGGAAATCACTCGTGGCATTATTTATGATTATGATATAGCCTGAGAATTAAATATAAGCTACGTCTATCCAACTATGGAGAAAACTGTATCGCCCGATAATGGGCATAATCCACTTGTATCGTGAGCATTTGACGTCACGCCGTTCAGTAAACTGAGATAGACATAAATTGGTTATACTCTTGTACATATTAAAAAGTAATCAACTAATTGCATTCCTAACAAAACAGATTCAATACAAAACAAAGGTCATTTATAAAGCTTGGGAGATATCAGAGTGAATCAGTAGATCACAAAAAAATCAATTACACTCTGTCTTCTTTCTACTTCAATTACACGAGAAAGTTTCGCTCGGACGATCTTGGACATTATTTGGACACAGGACATTATATAGGTCAGCTTGAGGCTGGACACGGGCCACTGAGTAGGCTCAAAGTGATTGATTGAATCCCATTTGTCAATCAGATCCCTTCCTCTCACTTCTACTTCACTCACGACAGCTTCTGACGCCTGCAATCATTGCACTGTCACTAAATTTCTAACTTCGATATTTTGTCATTCTTACAAAGAGAAGTAAAGGTTTTCTAAATGCCAAGTGCATTTCAGCGAATCGAATTTCAAAGGGAAGAAGCTATTCAAGTTTTACTCATTAAAATATTTTTGAAAAATCTTCATTGGCCTAACTTAGTAGATACTGAAAAAAAAACAGAAAAAAATATGATATACATACATACAGTCCAGTTCTGATAACAGTAGCCGTCTTGGTGCGTGGCAGATGGGAACATTGCCGAGTGGGGGAGGGATCTAGTAGCCATGCAAAAAACATTTTGTTATCTAATATATAAAATTAAAGTTTGTTTATTAATTAAATAAAAATAAAACGTAGTTTTATTTGATTTTCATATTTATTATATAATTCAGTGACAGCTGTTTCGGTACACTGTACCTTCTTCAGACATGTTAACAAATTATGTTTTTATTAATATGTTAACATGTCTGAAGAAGGTACAGTGTACCGAAACAGCTGTCACTGAATTATATAATAAATATGAAAATCAAATAAAACTACGTTTTATTTTTATTTTATTAATAAATATGGATTTTCATCAAGTAAACACCAACTCAATTGATTATTAAAGTTTGTTTGTTTGTTCGTACTTTATGCGCGACCATACCGTTGATCCGATTGTGATTGGGCTTTCTGCAAAATGTTCAGGAGATTCCCGGGATGAACATAGGCTATAAGAGAGTTATGATACTCAACTCGTGCACCCTTAAAAATAGCCCTTTGTAGTGGAAAACGTGAAAATGTAGCCCTTTGGACGTTTAAATGGCTTACACAGCCTAAACCATAACAAATACACAAAATTAATGTACACAGAATTGGATATCTTAGAAAGCTCTACAGAAACGCCCGCGACAGCATATGTTTATCTCTTACGGATAACTCACAAGAACCATTGTCTTTCATTGATGGTAGATTTCTGTGCAAACAGCAGCACATGGCGGGTATTCTTTTAAGGATAACTCATAAAACGAATTTTGTCTTTTACCTCATTTATGCCAAGAAGATCGAGATAAATAGATTCATGAGCAACACCGGGTAATCAGCACGGGGAATTTTAAAATAAGTATGATATTAATTTATAATTATTTTTCATTTTACTTATTCAACAAATCGTAAGATGTACATTAATATTGTCTTTCAGCTCATTTATGCCAAGAAGATTGGGATGAGTAGTTTTTAAGGGTGTAGGAGTTGAGTATCACAACTCTCTTATAGCCTATGTTCATCCCGGAAATCTCCTGAACATTTTGCTAAAAGCCCCATCACAATCGGTTCAACAGTATGGCCACGCTTAAAGTACGAACAAACAAACAAACATTCATTTTTATATATTAGATTGAAGAAATCCAACTAGGATGGTAAGGGCATATAATGAGGACGAACACAGAAACAAACAAAGAAATATTGAAATGGATACATCCAGGAAAAGGGAAACGTGGTAGACCAAAGCCTACCTGGATAAAGGGAATTCTAGACAACATGAAGAAGACAAATATTACAGAAGCAGACACGCAAGACCGGGAAGTGTGGAAGACAACAGTTGTATATTTTGGTTGAGGATACCTGTGTAAGTAACAGAAGAAATCCTAAAATAAAATAATTAAAAACTTGATATAAATACTGCCTATAGGGGACGAAGCATATGTCCACGAGAGACGTTTGGGATATACACATACATAGGCCTACATAAGTACTTCCTTCACTAGGAGGCCTATATAAAATGACATTCATTGCTGGTTACTCAAGAATTATAACTTAATTACGTTTTGTACTGATATTTGATACTTACTTAATACAGGCTTTCCACTTTACAGTAGTTTGCCTTTGATTCCGGCTTTACAGAGATTCCTATCTTCCCATTGTCCATCTTCCATACCCCTCTTCAACATGGCATCATATATTCCCTCATACCATGTTCTTCTACTTCTCCCCCTCTTCCTTCTGCCTGGTACCATCCAATCCAACACCTGTTCAGGCCACTGGTCTTCTGACATCCGTTGTACATGTCCATAACACTGTAGAGCTCTCTTTGTTATCCTATTGATAACAGTTTCTTGTGCATCCATTTCTTGTCTGATATATGTATTTCGAATATGTTGTAGCCTGGATATTCTCATACTTCTCCGTAATCCATTCATTTCTTGTCGCCAATATTCTTATCTATATCCTTTCATTTATTGTCCAGCTTTCTGATCCATATGTAAGTATACTTTCTATTATTGTCTGTATAATCGCTTTTTTTTGTTTTTCTGGTCAAATTTCTATTCATAAAAGACCATTCAGGGATCTAATCGCCTTCCTTGCACAATTTACTCTATTAATAATATATTTTTCACAAGTACCAGATTTATCTATTGTAGATCAAGATATTTAAATTCAACATGTTTAATTATATTATTTATTTGTAGGTCTTCTGAATTTGTTCCGATTACCATATATTCTCTTTTAATATAATTTATCTTCAGTCCACCTACCTCAAATGCACCTACCAACTTTCTAATCATATATTCTATATCTTCTTTATCTCATCCTATTATAATCTGGTCATCATCGAATAATAAATTGTGCAGTAAATGACCATTAATGTTGATTCCCATTCCCCTACATGACTTATTCCATTTCATTAATACATCTTCTAAATATATCTTGAACAATGTTGGTGACATCCCGCACCTTGTCTTATTCATTTTGTTATATCAAATTCTGAGGATACTCTATTTCCAACCTTAATACTTGCTTTATAATCATACATTCTTTTTTATAAAATGTATAAGAGACTGATATTTGATATAGATTTAAATTAAATTACGTCAAACATTTCGTTCAGCAAACTCGCAAATCACAGATTTCTAAGAACAAGTGGAGACACACAAGCTTCGATTCAATCGAAATATAATACTTTTCTCTTTTTACATTTTTCTTTGGATAGACGCGACACCTGATGACGGAGAAAGAAAGAGAGAAAAACCATGTATTAACGCCTGAACCTATGCAACTGTGAAAACTTACAGAGTTTCAAAGCTTCTAAAGGAAACCCAATACGAATTCTCCTTTCATAATCTTTTTTAGTAGGCTACGTCGTAGAAAGAAGGTTTTCTATTTCCTTATAGTTCATGAAGGAGGAAAGAGATAAAATTTGCTGGAAAAAGAGGGAAATGTTAAGGAAGGAAAGAGACAACATGATACATAATTCGATTTTGAATTTTTATTATGGTTCGTGCAAGTTAATAAACCGGAAACACGAGAAGATTGCGGAGTCTGAGGTTTTTTTGTATTACCCATTTAGAAAACATCTCTCTTAACAGAGCTATACCAAAAAAAATATTTAAACTGCATAATTATATGGTAACTACTTGAAAACAAGTGTGAATGTAGGGTAAAAATAGGTTATTTTGTTAGTAATTTATTTACACTTTTTTAACTAACTGGAACAATAGAAGACCGAGGTTCCGGGCCGCGTGTACATAAGCTATCCATACATTCCTATCTTTAGTTAGTTATAAAATGTATAAGAAAGAAATCTACAGTGATACAAAGGGGGAAAAAAAACAAGAACAAGTATAGGCCGGTCGGGACAAGCTCCTGGGTGAGGTTTTTTTGGGGTTTTCCTCACCTGTAACACAAATGTCAGGAAGCTTAGTGCCCAACGGATCTCCAAAATCATCCGGCCATCAACATCATCATCCTCATCATTATCATCATCATTTTTCATCGGTGTAGAAAGTAGCGGGAAGCTATCACACCTGTAATTCCCTAGTAAAGCTGCAAAAGAAAGCATGAAAATGCTATGATTGCAGTGAAAGACCTGCCCTCGCGCAGAATTACTATGGATGGATATACATTTTTTTGTAAGCCCTTGATTCCCTTAAAGAGTAAAACATTGGTGGAATCTCTTGCAATGTGTGGAAGTGAGGTGTGGACAATCAATAAATACTGCAAGAATAGACAAATATTCTAGAAATGGATTATTTACGCAGAAATGCCAGAAAGCCAAAATTAGAACATATTAGAAATAAAGAAATTAGAAAATATAATGGAAGCAGAAAAAATGATATAATTGAAGAGAAAGAATTAAAATGTTTAGGACATGTTTTAAGAATGGAAGACAACAGATGGCCGAAACAACTATATCAATGGCAACCGAATAGAAAGTAGAAAAAAGGAAGACTAAATTTAACATGGAAGGAAATCATGAAGATAGCAATACAAGCAAGATAGCTAACTATGTTATAGTTTGACAGTCTCTGACATAGGGTGGAAGCGAATTCCATGTTTTGGCAAGTGAGACCGTAAAAGATAATGAATAATACACAGTGTGATGAGGAGGGACATAAAGGACAATGTGGTGATGGGATCGAGTGTCAAGATTATGTGTGTCGGATAGTCTGATGAAGCGGCGTGATAAATAATTAGGCGATCATGTGTGAAATATTTTATAGAGAAGGGATAGGGAGTGGACAGTTCTACGATCTCTTAGACGAAGCCACGATAATTGTTCCAGGGACGGTGTAACATACGCATTATGTAGAGACAATATGCATTTATTTGAATATACAGTGTGCAGTGAAGGAAGAACTGACCGCAGACTCATAGTAGCCTATGGTCGGAGTAGTTTGACCCTGGAGAGTGAATTACATTTGTCCTGTCCGCAAGGACATGACCGTCACTTTCTACGTTAATTGTATTAAGGACATGAGTGGAAATACACCGAAACTGATATTCTGCTATCAGTAATCAATTACTCTAATATCTGCGACATGCACACCTCACCCTTCGACATATATTCCACTAATATTATTGTTGCATTAACAGGTAACGAACCCGTGTTCTAGAAATGCTACATCTCCTGTAAATTATATCACCAACTTCGTGTGATACAGGGTGAACGGCAATTACACCGACTATTTAACTCATGCCCCAAATGGGAGTCAATGACCAATCACGTTACAATGATTTTTGATTTACAACCAATCACAGTCGTGTTTCGCATAGAATTTACCAACTAAAGTTTATCATAATAAATAAAGCACCTCCTTTTTAACATTCTGAATAGGTCATAGCATTATTTTGCAGTGACTGACTCACTTAGAAATACTGCTACCAGATTTTATATATACTGCATGAATGTCAACACATGCCGCATGCGGGAGTTAATATAAAAACATTTGTAGCAATTGATTATACCACAAAAAAAAAAGAAACCACCGTTTGCACTTTCTTAAAATGTGTTTTTTTTCAGAAAAATATAATTGTCATATTTACATCATAGGACATCAGAAATGAATTAATATACAGTTTGATGTGTTGATAATTATCTCAGAAAAAACATTATGATTGCATTTTATTTGCGATGTAATGCTTGTATCGAGTCTTCTTCTTCTTCTTCTTCTTCTCTTCTTATTCTTTAGTTGTAGGATTTCCATCCTGTTTATTTCCCAAATCACTTCTCGGAGGAAGACGTATTGGATGTACAGCCACTGGCTATCCATCTCTTGGCTGGTCTTCCTCTTGCTCTTCTCCCGTCCATTGGTCTATCTTTATTAAACTATTGAAAGCCTTTGAGAATTCTTGTTCCATTCTCAGCAGCTGAGAGTAGCTGAAACCGGATTCAGAAAGGCCAATAATAGGCCTATATTATTAAAAGTTTTAATACCGGCATGTTGATGGCGACTTCACGTTAAACATAGGCCTATGAATTTTATAAATTATTGTTGTGTCTAGACCTAATGCCTTAACGAAATTGTATCATGTATTTTATTAGGTAGCCTATAGTTTCTTAATCTAGCAGGTGTCTACGCCTTAAATTGGCGATTCAATAATTTATCATGCCAGTCATTTAAATGTTTTTTTTTATTCAATGCCCCAGGTTGTCATTTCGACATTTCTGGTTTTCTCTCCTGGCATTGGCTTAATTGTAACCCACTTCTGAAGTTGGGGCACCTAGAAGGCGGAGTTACGTTACCCCGATGATATGATGGGTGATAAACGATAATCAAGCGCCAGGAGAGTTCTTAAGGGGACGCGGAAGGCCAGATGTGATGAAAAAATGTATTTTCATTTTTTTATCAATTAAAATACTAGAAAGATTCTTCTTTATTATGGTATAATTATCTTGTCTGTATCTTGTTTCTAAGTGTGTTTATTATTTGTTTTAAATATTCCCGGTCCCTTTAAAATGTGGGCGTGAGCCGTCAACTCTCTCCCATAGTTAGCATTCATTTTTTTCAGTATATAAAGAACATTTTCATCTAAACTATTAAAGCTAGAGACCTGAAATTTTCAGGGCTTCAATATAGCGCTCATATACAGTTTTTTACCATATTGATGTTGTGATAGCTCAGTAATTAAATAATTTAGGTTGCAAAATACAGTGTAAAAAACTGAAAGAAAATATTTGTAAAGAAAAAAATGTTTGACATAAATGCATATCTATATAAATCCTTATGACAGAATACTCTAAATATGTGCACCTTTCCACTGTAAACATTTCAACTTGACAGGATAATAGTTCAGGAAAAAATGTTCCGTACATTTAACATTATAAGTATAGGATGTTCCGGATCCCCTTAACCTAAACTTAACCTGACATCCAGACCATGAACAACAACAGGAATAATTCCCTTTAAGGAAAAAATCCTATGGTTTGACCGGGAATCAAACCCGGGACCTCATGAACAGTAGTCAAAAAACGCTGACCACTAGCCCATGAGGCTGTTCAGGAACACAATGATAACAAAATCATGCAAAACTCTAAGTTATTGTTGTGCATTATTGCGTAATTTGACACAAACTTAAGTGATTTCTGTTCATTTGTTTTTCTATTGTTTTATAAATAATGTTAAATAAATAAAATGAATGTATCTTATAGGATGCATTGCCAATTTAAGGGCTAAAAACACTTCTACGTTTCTTACTAACGAAATATAATATGTAGACAGTGTGTTTTATATTAAAAATTAATGTTTTTGGACATCCCTGTTAGAGTGGATGAAGCTGTCTTTATTTCGCTTCGCTTCCAATTTCTGAATCCATGTTGGTGGAACGGTGTTTGGTAGCATTTTCTTCCTGCGTTGTGGGATTTTAACGAAGTGGAAATTACTGTATTATGTGGGCAAGACGCCAGCACGTTGCAAAAGGGGAAAAATAGATGGAGCTGTATAGGGCTTTCGTCCTTGTGTTGACTTCGCATTTATTTTACGTACAGCGCACTCTTTCTCATAGTAATGCATACTGGCTTGCCACAATATTTTATTTTATTTATTTATTTACTTAGACTGGTGGAGTGGCCTTCTCTTCCACTCACCAGGACAAGCATAATTTACATTTAAATACAAAAAAAAAAGTACATATTAAACAATTAATTATACCTGGCCAAACTGAACAATAATGAAAATCCATCTATAGCAATTCTGCCCGAAGGCAGGTCCTTCACTCCAATCATAGCATTTTTCATATTATGCTTGCAGCTTTACTAGGGATTTGTAGGTGTGGTAGCTTCCCGTTGCTTTCCACACCGGTGAAGGATGATGATGATGATGATAAGGATGATGATGATGTTGATGGCCATATGATTTCGGGGACCTTTTGGGCCTTAGAGTTTTGCTGACATTTGTCTTACAGGTGAGGAAAAACCCCGATAAAAGCCTCATCCAGAAACCCCCCCGACCGGGGATCGAACCCAGGCCCGCTGCGTGACAAGGCAGCACGAAACCTCGAGATCACAGCGGTGGACAATAATGAAAATAATGTCTAACATAGAGATGAGATCCGTGAAAGTGATTTTATTTTTAGGAAAAATTCGTTTTCAAATTTCAAGATTTTGATGTTATTGGAAATTTGCCGGTGTTATTCTAAAAAAATGTAAATTTGAGTCTTTTTAATTCTGGTTTACTGTATTAAACCCAATAAGAATGATATATCCAGTAGTTTAAGGTCAACTTTTAGCTTGTACAATTGATATAGATTTTAATACACTAAAATGCATACATTTTAATCCCAGTCACTAATTTGTAAGCAAAGTTACATTTTAAGAAAAAGCAACCATGTTATCTCTGCATTCTCATTCTTAAGATTGACTGACACACTTGGTTTTTGGCATGACAATAGACAGAAAATTAAAAAACAAAAAAACAAGTGATAATAAAAATTCCCTTAGCAGGGAAATGGAGAATTTGTCAAATCTTTTTCACATAACAAAATAATTTTGTTTTACCTCCTCTACAACGTCTCAAAGTTTGTATACGGAATTTTTTTACACCCTATATAGAAAATCTTCTTCTTCGCCTCGAGGTTTGGGCGATTCGCCTTTCGCCTGTTCCAAATTCACAATGATTCCTTCCATTTCTTCCTAGGTCTTCCTGAATCCCTTAATCCTTTTGCTTTAAAATGATGTGCTACCTTGGGAAATCTTGTTTCTTCCATTTTCTGAACATGCTGTTAAGAGCCGACGCGGTGTTGTTGAATTCTATCATTTATTGAATATATGTATATATATATATATATATATATATATATATATATATTTTTTTTAAGTATTCCCACTACAGGCCTCAGGAGGCCCTTAGGGTAGTGGGAGGTTAAGGCTCCTAACATTTCTAGACAATCGGCACTTGATGTCAGCCGGGTTGTCAGCCCTGCGTGACGGCCGCCTTTACCCCAGAACAAGCGTCTGGTACTCATTTCCGTTAGGGGCTGAGTCGACCCCAGGGCCATAGTGCCGCCAGAAGGTTTGGGTCAGTTTAAAAATCCTGACCCCACCGGGACTTGAACATATATATATATATATAATCATCTTGTTGCATTACGTCCTCCATTTTATTTCTGCAGCCTTGATTATTCCATGTGCCAATTTTCAAAAGTTCTTTTCCTTAGCGTTAATCATCCTAGAGTGTTTTTCCGAGGCACGATGTCCGAATTTTCAGCATTTTTTCTTTTTATGATGAACGAGGATCTGGCCCGATGCATCAACCCCCAACCTGGGGACGGGTAATTTTTGTTCGAGGTTCTCTTTCTCTAGCCTTTGATAGTCCAGTATCTTACTGCCAAAGGCAGCAGCGCTAGTTTTGGTCCGCCCTGGGTATTTTATTTCCCCAGTACCCGCATATCAGTGGTGAGCAGAATGCATGACCAAAGATTGCCTAAAATTGTTATGGAATGGATCCCAATAGAAAGGAGGAAGAGAGGAAGACCGAAGAAAACTTGTATAGAAGGGGTACAAGCAGCTATGAATATCAGAGGATTTGAGGAAGATCAATGGATGGACAGAGAGGAATGGCGTTTGGTTTCCGGAAGACGGCGGCAGCTGCCATGATACCGGATGATGATGGTGATATATATAGTAAATAATTTAAATGAAAATGCAGGTTGTAATATGAAAATGTGAAGACATACGTAACTAAAAGAAGCACGAGTGACGTAATAAGAAATTTAATGAAGAGATTGGTGTAGAAAGGTTGGTAGGATTGAAATCAATTTACTGGTGATGTAAGACGAAGCTGGGGCTCCCCTGTCGTGGTTTCAATTAGTCCTTTGGGAAGCTGCGAGAAGGGAAAGACAGGTGTCAGCTGGGAACTTGTAAGACTTGCGCACTTGTACTGATTTACCGCAAATTCTAATCTATTTCTATCCAGCGCGCTACATTTCTAAAACACATGTTCCTTCTTTCCCCATCTACGCTACTTATAAGAAATTGCCCATTTTAGCTTCCTTCCAAATGTTAAATACGTGGAAATGTCGATACCTTAGGCCAGGAGCCCACTAATACGATTGTGTTATGATACAACAAAATACTGATCCAACATGGACTATGGCAGCAAAGTGACCTGACACTCACTGGACTGATTCATAGTACAATGTGTAGTCGGAAGATGAGGATATTCTCCATCTATACTGCAGCCACTGAATCTTCGGCCTTGACGTTTTCACGACAGTGTTGCCGATATGGATGTTCAGTGGGCTTGGATATTATCCTCTATCTGGGATCAAAAGGATATCCCTGAAAAAATTACTAGTTATAATAAAAGTTTGGGAATTATTAATCAAGTTATGAAACCATCCCTTGTACAAAAAAACACCAGATTACGTTTATATAACACTTTGGCTAGACCAGTGGTGACCTATGGTAGAGAAGCATGGACACTAAAAAGACAACATGAAAGCAGAATAACGGCTTGTGAAATGAGATCCATGCGCAGAACAGCGGGTTACACCAGATGGGATCGGAAAAAGAACACCGATATCTTAAAAAAATTGAAGACTGCGCCAATTTTGGAATATATTAAACAGTACCAACTAAATTGGAAACATCATCTTGAAAGAATGAGTTCAAATCGGTTCCCCAAAGCTGTTTATAATTATATACCAAGTGGACGAAGATCTCTGGGCTGTCCTATGACACGCTGGAGGGAAAATTTTCTATGGGATAGTAATAGGCCTTCGCCTAATACTTGGAAGGAAGAAGAAGAAGAAATTCAATGGGAGTGGCCGCTTTATGTATGCGATTAGCAGACATACAGCTGACATCTCAGCAATTTCAAACCTTACTAGCGCGTTATAGCTGCATCAAGAGCAGTGATTGGTTGTCTACACCCATTACAACCATATCCTTATTGGTAGTAGGGGGCGAATTCTCTCTTTACCACTCGTATAACCTAAACTTCAGAGCCGGAAATATGGCGGCTCGGGTATCGTTTATTTAGCTAATACAGATTATTACAACACAAGACTTAAAAGGCTAATCTGGGTGCATCTTTTTTGGCTTGCTAATATAGTAGAAATAAATTGGTGCTTTTAATGTGTTCAAAGAATTAAGTATGTACACCATAAGATTAAAAATATTCTACAGGATGAGTGGTGAAACATTTAACTTATTGCTACAGAAAGTTGGACCTGCAATTTCTAAAAAGGACACTAACTTCAGAATTTCAGATAGTGCTGAAAAACGCCTTCTGATAACTATCTGGCAAATACTTGTTTATAATTCTAATTTATGTAGTTCCGCATCTTTTCTGGGGACAGAAAATAATTTTAATCTTGAATGACTGAATTATTTATTATTTCTATTTTTAAATTATTAGCATGAAAATGCTATGATTGCAGTTAAATACCTGCCCTCGGGCAGAATTACTATGGAATGGAACTGTTTTAGATTTTAATTCCCATATTTCTGCGCTATATGTCTTTGTACTCATTACTGTATTAAAATGTTTATTTTTACACGCATTATATTAGCTTGACCTGTATCTGTCTATCTATGTAGCGGAATCTTTCAACACTATTTTCATCCACTTAAAAACATTGGATCGAATTGAAACTTTGTACACGTGTAAAGGACCAATGATAATACAATCATTTCATACATTTTTTCTAGGATCCTGGCCAAGATCATCAGGACATCAAAAAAAAAAAGAAAAAAAAAAGACCTGTATAATAGGTTGCGGACTTTTCGACTTTATAGTCCATCGTTGTAACATATTAATATTATATCCTCTGGTAGCTCAGTTGGTAGAGCGGTGGACTGTAGTGGTATATAATTTCAGTAATCCATAGGTCGCTGGTTCAAATCCGGCCTAGAAGATTTTTTAGAAGAGTATTACTTTTAGCTCATACTACAATAGTATCGAATTTAAAGATATTTACATTTTTATCTTATTCTGTAAAATATTAAAACTAAAAAATAAAAAATAAATAATAGTTTAAACAAACTAAAACATCACGCTTTATTAGAAAACCGAACTAAGAAATGAAAAATAATTTTAATTTCCAACACGCTTCGGATAAAATTAAAATGGTCAACAAAAATATCATCTCCAACACATCTAGAATAAAACTAGAGTTATCTACAAAAAAAAATTATTTTACCATCAAAAGCGTGGGGCGCTTTTTATGGTTTTTACGTTTTCTTCTTAGAGACTTTACTTTTACCAATATCTGTTTATTATCAAATATATTAATTGGTATAGAGCACCCCACGCTTCTGATGGTATAATTATTTTTTTTGTAGATAACTCTAGTTTTATTCTAGATGTGTTGGAGATGATTTTTTTGTTGACCACTTTAATTTTATCCAAGGCGTGTTGGAAATTAAAATTATTTTTCATTTTGTGGTTCAATTTTCTAATAAAGTGTGTTGTTTTAGTTTTTTTAAACTATTATTTATTTGTTTTAGTCCCGCGCCGTAGCCGAGTGGTTAAAGTAGGAAGCCTTGGCGCAGAGCTACGGGACTTGCGCTGGTTCGAGTCTCCATGGGGGAAGAAATTTTCTCGTGGTATTTCGGGCAGTATGGGACCGGTGCCCACCCAGCATCGTGAGGCAATTGGGTAGCTACAATAAGTAGCGGCTCCAGGTTGAGGAACCAGCTATAACGGCTGGGGGACTCGACATGCTAACCACATGTCACCCCTACACTGGCTGTTGATCATCTACCTCTATGATTGACACATGTGGATGTGAAGGGCCAGCAGCCGGCTGGTAAAAGGGCAACCGCTGAAAAGTGGAAAGACCCTCAATCGGAATTTATTTGTTTTATAATTTACGTTCTTATGTAGGCCTATCTATATGTTAGACCTAGGCAAAATACATTATACATATTAATTGTATTGTATTCATAACTTGTAATCGTTTATATATATATATATATATATATATATATATATTGTAATTTAGATTTAAGACTATTTTTTTGTTTGTATTTTTTTAAACCTGGTTGAGTGGTAGACAAGGCCTTAAGGCCTTAACTCTGCCAGGTAAAATAAAGCTATTATTATTATTATTATTATTATTATTATTATTATTATTATTATTATTATTATTATTATTATTATTATTATTATTATTATTATTATTATTATTGTAAGAGGGAAATATAGTTCAAATAGGGTTATAACCTTATTTTCACATGTACGTGGAACACGGTTGGAAAAGCCTGCGCAATTAAATTCACGTCTAAACACCAATTACAATTTGTGTTTTGTCGCGCAGCTGGTGTCAGCTAGAGTAAGATTTATGCCCTACGCTCTGCTTATAAATCAATCGATGTTGACTCTGAAAGCCAAAAGAGAGATGCAGATATGGGAAGGAAACTATGAGCAAATGGGACAAAAGTACGGAGTAGTGACATGTTTGTTGTAATTATGTTAGCATGCACCAGGTGCGACTCCACCCACTTGTTGGGGAGAGACAGTTTGATATGACAGGTTGCTAGTTTCGGGTTTTCACACACACACAGAGGCCGGTATCACACCATGTCGCAGAATGTTAAATATAACTTATAATAATGTTTCATTTCACTTAATAATAATAATAATAATAATAATAATAATAATAATAATAATAATAATAATAATAATAATAATAATAATAATAATTAACGTAAAGTAAAGTTATCCCACAACTGGCCCGGAGGCCCTTCGGGTTGTAGGAGGTTAAGAATCCCACTTTTTCTGGACAATCGGCACTTTATGTCAGCCGGGTTGTCAGCCCTGCGTGACGGCCGCCTTTACCCTCAGAACAAGTGTCTGATGCTCATTTCCGTTAGAGGCTGAGTCGACCCCAGGGCCATAGTGCCGCCAGAGGGTTTGGGTCAGTTTAAAAATCCTGACCCCAACGGGACTTGCTCATCATTGAGGGTTTTCTCCAACCAATCTTAGTAATTAACATGAATTAAAAATAAATGTATAAATATAAATGACTGTGGACTTACAGACTATCAGTTTGCAACAAACATTCACAAATTTCCCTTAATTAAAGTTCTCCATTATTCTTTCTCCGCTGTGTCTTCATCTGTTACACCAAATTTCCACATTGAATTGTGAATATTGCTCTTCCAGGTTGTTCTTGGTCTTCCATTTCTATTCCTTCTTTGAATTTTCTATGCATAGACGGCCTTTGGTAGTCTTCCATCCTGCATTCTTCATACGTGTCCATACCATTTAGTCTTCTACTGTATGTTCAATCTCGGGACTTAATTGTTCTCATTATATCTGGCTTCCATTCCATTTTCCTAGGAACATGTCCCTATGTTTGAGCCTTTAGCATGGGTTCCCTGAAGTAGTCCTCGTCCGGAGAACCGAATGGGGGACTATTAGACCTCCGGAAAATTTTACCCCAGTTATAACCCATGTCCGCATTTCTTGGCGGTTGTATTTTTACGGTGAAAGATCGTCACTCTTGCGCCCGAGGTACTTTTTTCGTCTGGCTTATCACCTTCGACCAGTCCGGCATGGGTAACCCTATCGGGAGCAATGCTACCGCCGACACAGCTCTCAGGATCATTTAAGCACGCGAGTCACTCCACCACGACAAGGTAAAGATACCATGGAGGGAATTTTTTTTTTATTGCGGATGAGCCCATGTAGGACTACGCAAAGTACTTAGAGGCGTCTCCTTTGAGCCCAAATTTCTTTCATTCTATTGCTATGAGCTTGTTTTCTGTCATCTGTCCAAGTTGTTCCAGTTTTTTTCTTTGGTTTGTCCTCTTGGTCAACTTGCCACTTATTCACCTTAATTCTAAATATATCTCTGTTTGGGATATCTTCTTTAGTAATTCCTGCCAATTTTAAGTCCTTTTTGACTTCATCAATCCACTTCATAGTATCCACTGGAGCTTTAATTCTGTTTTCATAGAATTCCATTATCTGTTTTGTAAGCCTATTTGAGTTCATTCGTTTAATATGGCCATAAAATTTTAACCTTCGTTTTCTAATATCACTATGAATGTCTGTATATATTTTTATTTCCTTTTTACTTCTGAGTCCAAATGCTTCACCTATGACATGTGGACCTAAAACTTTTGTTATAATTGTGCATTCTTTTTTCACTATATTTTCGATATATTTTTTTCTGTTCAAAATTAATGTTTTGCTCCATAGAGGCACTCAGGTTTAATTAGAGTGTTATAGTGTCGTAATTTTGTATGTAAATATATGCATTTTTATTATAAGTGTTGTGAGTAAGCCGAAGTGCTTATTATTATTATTATTATTATTATTATTATTATTATTATTAAACAAAGCTATAAGGTGAGAGATTGAACTACGATGATGAAATATTTTTGTACCAGATTTGGTTTAAGTGCAGAACTTAGCTAATAAACTGAAACAGTGTAATACCAGCCAGATGCAGGGATGCCAACGTAGGAAAGAGATTTTATAACAAAGAGCTGTAAAGTATAATGTAACGCCTACAGGTGTTTTTATAATTATGCGCGGGAGGGTGTAGGTTTGTTTGCGTTATTTGTCGTCAATCTATTACAGAGTCATTAGCGGCAGGAGAATTCAACGCAACTTTTTGAAATGAATGCGTTCTGCCACAAAATGGCGGCACCAGCTGCTACACATTGCTAGAGATTCTGGAATTGTGGCAGAGCTAATATAAACCGCGTTACATTAATCCAAATTCAAGACTTACATTTAAAGACTATGTTAGAAACAGGCCCATTATTTAACACAAATATAATTAATACAACTTAATTCATGTAATTTCGCATGCATTAATTGGTAGATATGCTTATTATTATTATTATTATTATTATTATTATTATTATTATTATTATTATTATTATTATTATTATTATTTAGGACTAGAATGTTTATGACCTAAAATCATCAAAAAATACGCACAAAAATATGCACATATAACCTCCGATTGAGGGTCTTTCCACTTTTCAGCGGTTGCCCTTTTACCAGCCGGCTGCTGGCCCTTCACATCCACATGTGTCAATCACAGAGGTGGATGATCAACAGCCAGTGTAGGGGTGACATGTGGTTAGCATGTCGAGTCCACCAGCCGTTATAGCTGGTTCCTCAACCTGGAGCCGCTACTTATTGTAGCTACCCAATTGCCTCACGATGCTGGGTGGGCACCGGTCCCATACTGACCGAAATACCATGAGAAAATTTCTTCCCCCATGGAGACTCGAACCAGCGCAAGTCCCGTAGCTCTGCGCCAAGGCTTCCTACCTTAACCGCTCGGCTACGGCGCGGGACTATATATAACCTAAAATCTATAAAAACTATGGACTATTCTTTACAATATAATACGTGACTTTTTGAACTCCTTCATAAATCCCTGTCAAATTTTATTCTTAGGGTTTCATTTTTCAAATTATTTCCCACCATTTACAATGATGTTTTACATTCTAACGATTATTTCGTTATATTTTTTTATGATATTTAACTATATACGTAGCATGAAAGCGTGGCAGCCATATTGATTTTAACGAATTTTCTACCAAACTAATAGGATGCAAAAATAGTAGAATCCCTAAGTTGTTGTTATAGTATAGTTCTGAAGGAAATAGAACTGTAGGAAGACCACAAAAAGAGGAAGATTGCTTTAAAACTACCTGATGTCAAAACAGGCGAACATGCCTAAATCGTGAAAATGATTACATGTGTAGGCCATATATATATATATATATATATATATGTGTGTGTGTGTGTGTGTGTGTGTGTGTGTGTTGACCAGTCTCAGTTCATGAGGCCCCGGATCAAACCATAGAAGTTTTTCCTTAAAGGGAATTATTCATGTGGTTTCCCATGGTCTGGAATTTAGATTAAGTTAGGTTTAAGAACTCTCCTGGCACTTCATTATCATTTTCACACCATCATATCATCGGAGAAACGTAAATCCGGCCTTCAGGTGCCCCCAACCAAAGAAATGGATTACAATTCCACCATTGCCAGAGGTGAAAACCAGAAATGTCATAAATGACAACCTGGTGTCATTAACAAAAATAAATAAAGAAATATATATATTAAAATTCATCGGAGAACATATTGTTTAAACAACTCACCTCATAGGATTCATGCTTCCATGATATCGCGATTTCAAACATAATCATGTTCATCGTCAGCCATAGCTCCGACTGATGAAATTCTTCGGCCGTCAACTATTCTATTGTCGGAGTTATGGCTGACGATGAACATGATTATGTTTGAAATCGCGATATCATGGAAGCATGAATCCTATGAGGTGAGTTGTTTAAACAATATGTTCTCCGATGAATTTTAATGATTATACCTCCATAATGTTTACTTCCCAACATTAATTAAATATAAATATATATATATATATATATATATATATATATATATATGCTATATTGCAGTTTATCGCTTTTATAGAGAAGTTGGGATGACCGGGATATCTGCACTGCATAATAGTATGTATTCATAAAAAGGAGACTGATAGAAGCAGTGAGGGCCATAAACGATATAAAGAACATACAAGCCCTATCATTCAAAACAGCAATGAGACTATTCGAGGCCAAGATACTACCGGCGGCAACGTACGGACTGGAAATAATATGGGAACGGCTAACGGAGAGACAGCTGGAGAGCCTGGAAAACCTGAAAGCCAGATACCTAAAGAGAGTGATGGGGTTACCAAAATATACCCCATCCAGGCTGACATATGTGATGCTAGAGAAACATTCCTGCTTCAAGACCTGATGCTGAAATTTTTTGTTACCCACAACAGAGGCAGCAGCAAAGGTACTACACAACAGAAGGAGAAAACAAGACGAGATCTGGGACGAATTCTACTCCACAGAGGCGATGGCAAACAACAATTGGATGTCGGCGAACTACACCTGGTGACCAGGATGGCGGTACACGGTTTCCACCAGAGAATATGCACCAAGAAGACATATCACGTACCACAAGACACATGCGGATGCGAGATGTGCAAGGAAAGATGTGACCGATACCACATCACAGTGTGTAAAAAAAAACAGAAAGAAATCCATAAGTGAATATGCACGGGACAAACAAAACAATACACAATGTGTGAACATCTCATTATTATTATAGTATGCATTTTCAGAGTTGGGTATATGTTTTATATTTCTTTCTGCACATCATTTCTGTTCACAATATAATTGTTTTGATCCTTCCGGGAAATTCTTGTATAAGACTTGAAAGCATAATAATAGTCCCTTCGATTGGTTGCCGGCCAAAGGAAGGCAAGACCAGTGATGGGGCTGCCATCTTATAGCCTCTGGTCAGGCTTTTCTGGAGAAGAAAAGAAAATAAAGGAAAGAAGAAATGGAAGAAAGGAAAGACTCCCTATCACTCGGATGCCCTAATAGAGTCGGGGTCGAAAAAAAACAATAGTTAACCAAGAGAGGTTAGATAGTAAAGTTAAAAGAGTGCAAAACACAAGTAAGTGGAAGAAATGTTTTGCTCAGCTTGGGCACCTTGTGGTCGCCATCCACATATCCCCTAGATGAGGACCCCTATGGCATTTCATGGGAAGGACCCCATACAAAGTAAAATCTGTCTCCAGAATAAAATTTTAGAGAGATCTAATCAATTTAAATATCTTGGATATTATCTCTCTATCTGGGGTGAAAAGGATATCCCTGAAAAAGTTACTAGTTATAATAAAAGTTTAGGAATTATTAATCAAGTTATGAAACCATCCCTTGTACAAAAAAACACCAGATTACGTTTATATAACACTTTGGCTAGACCAGTGTTGACCTATGGTAGTGAAGCATGGACACTAAAAAAACAACATGAAAGCAGAATAACGGCTTGTGAAATGAGATTCATGCGCAGAACAGCGGGTTACACCAGATGAGATCGGAAAAGGAACACCGATATCTTAA
>JASPKZ010001756.1:0-67197 GCA_030220185.1 Diploptera punctata
TATAATTACCTGAAATTAATTACGTTTTGTGCATTTAAATCTACAATCCTTGACATCTAGAAGAAGTCAAGGGAACACCTGATTTAAAAAAAACAATTTTGATATCCGATAAGATTGTTGATGAATGTTAATGAATAATTAAAGGCTGCTCTCGTTTAAACGCATGATTTGTATCTGAGCCAAGCTCACCGATCAAGATCCTCTATCTTTACGGCTTTCACATTCTGAGAACCGAGAGTAGCATCAGTAAGGCTAGGATATGTATGTAATATTAACATGTAAAATATCTACATATTTATGTAATACTATCACGTAAAACATGTAAGACTATATAAAATTTCCTCACAATATGTAGTATTAAATGCATTAAAATTTATTTTTTGGACAAATTTTATTTTTAAATTAACTTCAACATAGACCAGGTTTGAAGGAATGGGACTGTTAAATGTGTGACAACGTGATAAGAAGGATATTGTCACGTTTCTATTATAAAGTGATCCTACTTAGGGGTATTGAGAGGTTAAGGCTCTCCTCTTTCTAGGCATTCGGCACAAGATATCAGCCTTGTGTGATAGCCGCCTTTACTCCTACAACAGAGTATGGTATTGCTTTTGTTAGAGGCTGAGTCGACCCGGGCCAGAAGGTTAAGAAGTTTAAAAATTCTGATCCCATGGGTTTCGCCTCTCGAACTTATACTTACTTACTTACTTACTCACTGGCACTATCGAACCCGTAGGTTCATGGCCGCGCGGACAAAAGCTCCCCATACATCCCTATCCTGAGCTAATGCTTTCCAATCATTCCATGTATAATCTACTTCCCTCAAATCATAGTTAATGTTGTTCTCCCACATCATTCATGCTCTACCAACTCGGCGTTTTCCTTCTGACTTTCCTACAAGAAGTTTCCATGCACGTCTTTCATTCCCCATACGCGCAACATGTCCTGCCCATCGCAATCTACGAGACTTAATGTTTCTTATTATATCTGGCTTTCTATAAAGACCATGTAGTTCATCGTTACGTATTCTTCTCCTTTCATCTTTCTGTTCATCTCTCTTTGGTCCAAAAATATTCCTAAACACTACCGCGCCCCGCATGTCAAATTAACAAAATTTTACAACATAGTGTCACATAGGCCGTGATTTGAGAATTTTTGAAAAAGGAATTCCAAGAGAAAATCTAATGTAATGTTGTGTTTTTGTTTGTTTTATTCGATTATGCGGGCTTCTCCGCTTACATTTACAGTTGTTTAACCTCACAATGTTTAAGTACACACGCGGCGCCACCCGGACCTTAGAGTTGACCGCGAGAGGGGATTATTAACTGAGGATCACACACATACTTTTTTAACCACAAAAGGAACATGGTGGGCCGCAACTCAATGTTAGTGCCTGTACCCTCCAAGACCGACACAACACGTCATTCACACACACACACATTCATACCAAACATGGCGAATATGATAATGATGGCCACATAATAATTGGCGCTAATAAAAAAGAAGACAACTTTCACAAAAATTTGTATAAAATGTTTCCTTGTTCAATAACAAAATTATGTAAATAACTTACGAGTACGTTACGAAACAACGCCACTGAATGTTAAATTGAAAAATATTTTAAATTAATAAAATACGAATATTTCACAAATTGAATTCAAAACTGTTTTATCTAGAAGTTTATATTCCTAAGAATTTTAGACGCATGAATGTCAAACTCTTTTTCTTTTCTATATAAATACATTTTCAGATACCATATTTATTATCGTTTAAATGGCGGGACATTCAATAAAAACGTAACAAATTTAACTTTAAATTTACAAATATTCTATTCTACCTTATTTTAGTTAACATTTTGTTATTATAGCTTTAAAATTAAGTCATTCCTTTCTTTAAGTTAAATTAAACTCATGGAGCGATAAGTGTGCAAGGCACTTGGTATAACAGAGAGGTAGACGTTACAGCTATGTGTGATAAGTGGTCAACCGTCAGATTCCCAAAGTTTTATATACTGGATACATATATTATATATAGATATTATATAGTCCTCACAATTCCACACTAGCTGGCATTCAGTGAGTAAATTCCTTCCGCATAGGGACTCGAACCAAGTCATGATCGGTAGCTCTGCGACAAGGCGTAATGTCTTAGACGCTGTACATTATCAGTATATGAACATATCCGCGCCAACAACTCTTCCATCCGTTGGTTATTTTTTTATAAACTCTAGGTTACATACGTATTGTTTGAAATATCCATTTTATCAATATTTTTCACAATCTCTATATATTTTTTATTTATTGCTGGGCGGTCTATTTGTTCTCAGACTTCAAAATTATACATTTTTAAGTTGTTTGCTTCCCTTCATCATTATCATCGATTGGGTTAATTTAATGTAAAAGTTACGAAAACAATGAAGTTGATAAAAACACAATAAAGTGTCATGAAAAGGCACGCACGTGTTTCTCGAGGTATATTAAGGTAAAATACACATAATCACGGCTAGTTGCTATACGTGGTGCAGGCCTTCGGAAGCCCTTGGGATATTGCACCTTTCTGGTGCAAGATATCAGCCGGATTGTCAGCCTTTCCCGTGGCTTTACACTTAGAACGTATGTATGGTACTCAACTGGTTGAGACGCATGTGCAATGGGTCGTGAGAATATTTATATATTATGAATACGTCTTGTACAAGAATTTATATAACGTTAGGGATATCGGCCGCGGTGGACTAGCTATTATGCTCCTTGCCTCTGATACCGAGGTCGTGGGTTCAAACCCGGCCGGGTCTATGGATTTTTTAGGATGTAAAAATCCAAGGAGCAAGTTCTCTGGAGGGACTTTAAGTCGTGGGTCCCGAGTCCGAAGATTTTGAGGCTCGTAAAATATCCTTAAGCCTGAATGAAAAGGCCTCTAAGCAATATTTACCGAATATTCCCGTCCTAGTACTACCTTGGTTTCCTAGAGTCAGTATGAGGCGGAAGGCTGACCACGGACCACTAAAAAATGACATCTATATGAAAACAAATGTAACAAAATTAGTATGGTTCAAATTGTTCCCTGTAGGGGGAGAGAGCCTAGATCTCTGTTAAGGGAAACATGGGCTTACAAGAGAGGATTTGTGATTCCTTGTAATGATTGTAAGACTTCTTCAAGAGAAGAAAAACCTGCGTGAATAACATTACCTCTTCATGAATTAATCCGCAATCTTCCAGCTCGTACCATATTGCTTTACCAATTACGCAACGTCCCCGGGCTAATTGTTTCAGAATATTTTAACACATTTTCACGTTGTGGCTGCTGATAGTACTCTTTTTTCAGGCTCTTGAAGTAACCTGTACCCACAAGGAATGTCTTGGGCGAAGGCAAGAACTGTAAAACACATTTAATTAGTATCACAGTGACTGGTTCCATCATTAAAGACACGTCTAGATGCAAGTTAGAGAGAGCACATTAATAACAAGTCACTTACATATAATAAGTAAATATGGATAAAACGTTATATGAACCATGGAATAGAAAAGGAACCATAAATGAACTACTACATACTTCTCGTTCATTTGAACTTAAGCTAATTTAGAATAAAGAAATCCACTTTGGCTACTAGCTGTCTTCTCCTATTAACCTATTTTGTATTTCACTTGTATATCAATTTATCTTATCCATACAATTGCATACAATTCACACTATATTCCTACGTATTTTAAACACAACTTTCACCCTATTTTTTCAGCGAGATTCGAACCTTGGACTTCTGATCTACAGAACCATTCCTTAAAAGTCTTGGCTAATTAGTCATGTTGGAAAACTAATATTTTCACTAGCCTAATATGTTGTGGTTCTGTTTTCGGAAAATTAAAAATAAATTAAATTTTTTTTCACGAAATATAAATTATTCCTAGCATTGAAAAGCGACTAAATATAAAACAACAAAGAAAGTACAGAAATATGTACACATTCGTGACATAACAATTACCTCATTCCCATTGTTTGTCCTCGACATTCATATTTTGTATTTATAAAGGAGAAAGAGGCTTTATTTTCTAATTGAAGCTAACTGAAATTTACCTAATAACCAATGTTAATGTGACGTTAATGTGAGTTATTACAGTTTTTTTTATAAATTTTCGACCAATGTTTGTTAATATAAAGAAATGCTCATACTATTTCAATACTTTGTGGAATTAAAAACCTAACGGAGGTTCGGGTGTTACAATAACCCAACGCTAGATAAAAAGAATTAAGGTTAATGTGAATTTATCTTCGTTAGCTGTGTTTAAATTCAAGGCAGACGTGTTTAGATGTGATATTGTTATTGTTTGTGCATAGCAAGTGAGACGATGTGTGTTAACTAATATCTGATAAAGACTTATTATGAGGTGCATGGCTCAAAATTAGGATAGTTTTTGTATTTTGAAAAACTATATGAAGAGGGTGTTCGCCCGCCTTAACTCCAAAGTTCCTCAGGAAACCACAAGAATGCGTATAAATATTAAGTAAAACTAAAATATACTAAACCTCATCGCGCCATGTTTAAAATTACTGAAACAACACAAACAGTGACAATAGTTCGTTACAACGAATGTTAAACATCGTTCACCAGGTAGTTCAAATGAACGGATTCTTATGCAGTCCGTGCAACGTCTGCATAATTACCAAATATTTGTCTCCCTTGAGAATAAATGATCTATTTTTCAAAACCAGAAGTAACAACCCACCCCTTTGCTGGATAAACAAACTTTGTACGAGAACCATACGATGAAGCGATAATTATTAATGGCGGAGGTTAAGTCTGTGTTTCCAATATCAGAAATGGTGGATAAGATATCTACTGGTAGGAGTAACACGTTATCCATAGAGAAGGTGGCATTTCTACAGAACAAAAATCTTAAACAAGTACTTACTGATCTTCCAAGTTGGTGTTGGTAGTCATGCGGTAACACACCGACCCAATGAGACATCTTACAGGCAACTAAGTCATTACTAGGAGGTTGAGGTAGGTAAATTTTGCTTAGAGGCCTATTTATTCAGGCTTAAGGATCTTTTACGAGCCTGAAAAGTCTTCAGACTCACAGCTTAAGTCCCTCTTGGAGGACATGCTCTTCGGATTTTCCCGTCCCAAAATATCCATCGACCCCGGCCGAGTTTGAAACCCGCGACCCTCGGAACCAGAGGCAAGGAGCATAACCACTAGTCTACCGCATCACAACTATGTATAATAACCATTTCAATTTGTAATCAGATTTTCTCCCCTAAGCACAATTAGCACATTTATTAAAAGAAGATTCATTTCATAAAAATTTGGACGAAATGCGCCTTGCTGACAGCACGAATGACACAATAACCGTAACGTTACCAAGCAACGTCATTGAATATCAAATAGAAAATTACGGTTTTAAATTATATTAATAAAATATTAATATTTTACAGATTGGATGCAAAACTGTTTAATATCTGTAGCTGTGATCGCTTCCTCCATCAGGAAAATATTAAATACATTTTCAAATATCTCATTTATCATCGTTTAAATGCACGTTATTATGACCTACATCGTGATGCATATAAGGCACGTTACTTCAAATTACAACAAATTACAAATATTGTACTTTATATAATTTCACATAATAAAGTGTTATACTATTATTATTAAACTCCTCCGTTCTTTAACTCATAAAAACCTAGTTGGTGCGAGAGTCTAACCACTTAGGACTATTATAGGAAGTCGATAACCCAGATAGTACATGAGCCTCAACCTGCAGCCTGGAGTTACCTCATGATGCTGACTGGGAAAAATTGCATAAGAAACAGTTTCCCCAGTGAATCAAATTAACGCACATTCCGCAGCTCAGCGCCAAGGCTGCTGCTTCATCCCGATCCATTCTTAATTTTCTATATTATTAATTATATGAAAGTTTCCAGGTCAATTATTTTCTTCCGTCTACTGATTATTTTATTTATAAACTCCAGGTTATGTAATTATTTAGGATATTCACATTTTAATATAATCATCTTCATTAGTAATTATATGTCTGTAGGTTTCTACCGTTTCCTCTGCCACATGATTTCTCCATACTCGTCGCCACAATTATCGTTCAGACTTCTATAAATATAGGGGCTTCATCTCATCTCATAGCTACGTTGAACATGAGTTGAGGATGCTATTGTCTTTATCAAGTTACACTACTGCTTAATGTTTATCATTTTGTCCTCAGACTTGAAAATCATAATTGTTAAGTTACGTGTAAATTTTTATTTTTCAGATTTATTTATGGACGTTGTGTAATGTTTTATGTTTTATTGTTGAACATGTCTAAGTTTCATTTTAAAAGCAAAATTATTTCGAAATCGGATGTACGCTTTTTGCACCGTAACTTACTTCTAGATACATTTATTATATTTATATCAAAATATATACCTTCATTTACTTTTAATGGTGAAATATTAAATATGGTATTATAACAAAATACAACAAACAGATCAGACATGGACGGAAGAATAAAACAAAACAAATCTGAGTAATTAGAAATGTGAAAGTTTGAAGTTTGTTAAATAAATTTGTCTGAACGCGCATCACCTACATTTTGAGGGGTTAGAGACCACTAGCACCCTCAGAAATATGACGTGTAAAAACAATGTAATACGACGGATACTTGTGTCGAAAACGATTAAATTTAAGTTCAACTTTTTACGTATAGTTTCCATAAGAGGGAGCGAGATGGGAATACAAATAAAAAAGTAAAAACGGACCGAGATTAGTATTGAATCTATTGTCTTTGTAGTCGTAGTTAATTGATTCCTGACATCCCGATGTCGTTTAAGCGCTATCTCCACAGGGATTTAAAGCCACTCATATTTAGTTCAAAACCGCATTTCGGAGTCGCCGAGAATCAAGTTCACGTTTAGCGCCATCGACAAAAGAGGAGTGAGAAGGTGAAAAGTAAGCTGATGACAAGGAAATACGGATAAATTATATATGGGATTTTATATATAGGTGTGTGTGTGGTTGTGTGGCGGTGCGTCCGTCCGTCCGTTGCGCGCGCGCGTGTGCGTGTGTGTGTGGATAAAGATAGTCCTATTAAAAATATTATTCGCTAAATTATGTTGACAATCATCCCATAAACGTCAAATTATTTTACGAGCCTCAAAATCTTCACACTCAGATCCCACGGCTAAACGTCCCTCCCGGAGGACTTTTCCCTTGGAAACGGTCGGGTTTGAACCTATGACCTTCGGACTAGAGATAAGGAACATCACCACTATACGGACATGAAATTATGTAGTTCACAGTAATTTACATGGTTTATAGTTCACAACTAAACCAAATATCAAACCAATTTATGCTGTAAGGTAGGTAACAGCCTTGTTGACAGTCGAGGACAAAACCAATTGTGTTTAAGTCGAAAGAGAATTATTTAAATTGTATTTGGTCTGAACTTTGAATGGGGATCGAGACTGGTCGATAGTCCTCACCTCCCAATAGTCTACTCCCTATACTAGCGGACACGTTAGACGTTCAATTCTCGTGTCATGACCAGACGATAAAAATATAGGCTAAGTAACTTCTTTAGCGGTAAAATTCACAAATTAATAAGTTCGCAAGAAAACTCCTCACTGTCATACGTTATGGCTCAAGAAGCTTGCACTATGACGTCACATTGAAGTCGCGTGGAACATCCCGGTAATGCAGGTGACTACAATTTTGACATAAAAAACCTATAACCCGATCACAGCGCCATCCCGGGATACTCTAAAAAAAAAAAAATCTAAACAGGGCCAGTAGTTCAGGCAGTTTTCAATTTCTTATTGTTAGTAAACGACTACTTCTAACTGTAGAATTCCGCTCTTTTCTTGACAATTCCTACCTACGTTCATTTAAAAGAATATTGTGAGTTTGGTTGTCAAACATAGAAAAATATGAACGCTATAAGTGATTTTTTTTTTAAATTTTGTTTCAGGTGAACTCCTACACGTATTTATTTAAACACACAATTAGATAACGGCTGATCACTCGCGCATCTCAAAACCTACATAACATTGTTCACGAAGGACTGGTAGAACGGTTTTAGAACTCTGCAAAGGACAGACATATATACATAATATATATATATATATATATATATATATATATATATATATTATATGGATATGAAAAGTAAATTAAATGCCTGAGTCGGGATTTGAACCCGAGTTTCTAATCTCTGTTCGTTTAGCGCTCTAACCATCTGAGCTACTCAGGAATCCTAACACAAACCTTTCCTTATATATATAGTATTCTCAATTTGCACGAGAGGTAGTGGGATATCATTCCAATACCCATCTAACGCCACTGTAACAAGTAAGCATATTTTAAGAGAATATTTACTTTATAGCAGTAACGCTTGTATATTTACATGTTATAACTGCATTTTTTACTTTTGTCAATGAAGGCAATGTCTTCGAGTTTCACGGGCTCCTCAGTTTCACGGTCTCCTCAGTTCACGGGCTTCTCGAGTTTCACGGTCTCCTCGAGTTTCACGGTCTTCTCGAGTTTCACGGGCTTCTCGAGTTTCACGGGCTTCTCGAGTTTCACGGTCTTCCTCGAGTTTCACGGTCTCCTCGAGTTTCACGGTCTCCTCGAGCTTCACGGTCTCCTCGAGCTTCACGGTCTCCTCGAGCTTCACGGTCTCCTAGAGCTTCACGGTCTCCTCGAGCTTTCACGGTCTCCTCGAGCTTCACGGGCTCCTCGAGCTTCACGGTCTCCTCGAGCTTCACGGTCTCCTCGAGCTTCACGGTCTCCTCGAGCTTCACCGGTCTCCTCGAGCTTCACGGTCTCCTCGAGTTTCACGGTCTCCTCGAGTTTCACGGGCTTCCTCGAGTTTCACGGGCTTCTCGAGTTTCACGGGCTTCTCGAGTTTCACGCGGTCTCCTCGAGCTTCACGGTCTCCTCGAGTTTCACGGTCTCCTCGAGTTTCACGGGCTCCTCGAGCTTCACGGTCTCCTAGAGCTTCACGGTCTCCTCGAGCTTCACGGTTCTCCTCGAGCTTCACGGTCTCCTCGAGCTTCACGGTCTCCTCGAGCTTCACGGTTTCGCGAGCTTCACGGTCTCTCGAGCTTCACGGTCTCCTAGAGTTTCACGGTCTCCTCCGAGCTTCACGGTCTCCTCGAGCTTCACGGTCTCCTCGAGCTACACGGTCTCCTCGAGCTTCACGTCTCCTCGAGCTTCACGGTCTCCTCGAGCTTCACGGTCTCCTCGAGCTTCACGGTCTCCCGAGCTTCACGGTCTCCTCGAGCTTCACGGTCTCCTCGAGCTTCACGGTCTCCTCGAGCTTTCACGGTCTTCTCGAGCTTCACGGTCTCCTCGAGCTTCACGGTCTTCTCGAGCTTCACGGTCATCTACGAGCTTCACGGTCTCCTCGAGTTTCACGGTCTCCTAGAGCTTCACGGTCTCCTCGAGCTTCACGGTCTCCTCGAGCTTCACGGTCTCCTCGAGCTTCACGGTCTCCTCGAGCTTCACGGTCTCCTGAGCTTCACGGTCTCCTCGAGGTTCACGGTCTCCTCGAGCTTCACGGTCTCCTCGAGTTTCACGGTCTCTCGAGCTTCACGGTCTTCCCGAGCTTCACGGTCTTCCTCGAGTTCACGGGTCTCTCTCTATCTTCACGGCTTCTTGAGCTTTCTGGGGGTTCTTCGGTTTACAAGGCCGGCCCTCTCTTCATATAATATGAATGCGTAATTCTGTTTGACACACATTATTATTAAGTAGTGAGTTACATTAATATAATTAACACACAATATTTCAATAGTTTTGACCAAAATGAGGAATCTAAAATTCAGGTTTTTAATGCTTAATTTCCCCGCCCGAAAATTAGTCTAATAATTTGTATAAAGTTAATCTATTATGATATATTCGTACCTCATCTACTTGTGCTTGCGTAGGTAAATTGTTCTCATGTTCCCCTCTACCGATAAAGTAAAAAAATTGCTGGTTTTTTGACATGTTATATCACTGTGCACTGGGCGGGCTGGGTAGCAGGATAGAAAAAGCAGTATTTGTTGTTGCGGCAGAATATCAGGAACCACATGCGGTGTAGTAGCCACGTCGGCGGCAGGTGAGCAATTACACGTATCGATATGTAACAACTTCAGTAAGTCTTTAGAGCAATCCCAGTATTATTTAATATATAACGTGTCCACAAATATACTATCATACTTGAAACTACTACTTTTTCGCTTTGGATAATCGTATCTAAATGAAATTGGTGTCAATCAAAAGAGAAACTCAAAACGTTTTGAGCGTGTTAACAATGTCAACAATGGAGAATTATGAACAACAATACAGACACTACAAACTAAACTAAATCATGTTTCTTTGTTGTCGATATGGGTTATTTGTTGAGTGTTTAGCAGACAGGTTAAACGTGAATGTTTGTTGTGATTTTGAAACTGTGTTGTTATTAAATAAGTTTTAAGGAGTTATGGCGAACCCCCAACAACGTAGTAGGTGTGTTTTGGAATATCACACAACACAGAATCCTGTGCTGGTTCAGCGTGCTTTTAGGCGAAATTTTCAACATCAGACTCCTGCACCCAAATCAGTTTTGAAGTTTTGCCGTGATTTTCTGGATTGTGGCTGCATATGTATTCAAAGGAAAAGCCATTCTGGGAGACGATCTGTCGATGCAGGGTTTGTGGATCAAGTGTGGGAGACATTTATTGCGTAGTCCCAATAAGTCTGTCCATAGAGCTAGTCATGAATTAATACCCCTAAATCCACCGTGTCTATGATGCTACATACACGACTGAAGTTCCACGCCTACAAACTCCAATTAGTGCATAAGTTGAAATCTGATGACCACGCAAAGCGATTAAATTCCACTGAGCATTTCATGGCACTAACGGAGGATAATGAAGAACTGTCAGAAAAAATAATTTTCAGTAATGAGACAACTTTCCAGATTAGTGGAAAAGTGATCAGGCATAATGTTAGAATTTGGGGGAGTGAGAATCCAAACACCATTTGTGGAAGTTGAAAAATACTCTCCTAAAGTGAATGTATTTTGTGCGCGTATCGAAACGTAACGTCTATGGCCTATTTTTCTTTCTAGAGGCCACTGTCACGGTGTTGCAAACTACTTGATATGCTTACTGAATAGTTATTTCCACAATTTGAACAAGAATAAGGCAATGATATCTTTTCCAGCGAGATGGAACATCTCCTCATTGACATTTGCATGTTCGGAAGCATCTGAATGATACCGGCTTCCAGGAAAGATAGAGTGGACGTGCCGGAGATGATGATAATGTTTTCTACAAGTGGTCGCCGAAGTCACTGACTTGACGGTCTTTGGACTTCTTTTTATGGGGTTACATAAAATATCGTGTCTATGAACCCCCATTGCCTCAAAATCTGCAAAATTAATCCAGCTTCGTATCATTGCTGCCATCCAGTACATTTCTTAACATTATGTTGGAGGGTGTGTGGCGTGAATGGAAATCTCGGCCTCGATGTCTGTAGCATCACACCACATTCAAATGTCTATGAGGTATAGCCAAAACCTTTTTGAGCTTCTCTTTTGATTGTCGACAATTTCATGTAGATACGATTATCCCAAAGCGATATTGTAGTAGTAGTTTAAATAATGATACTATATTTGTGGACACGGTATATAATTTGCTGGACCTGTAAATTTGACCTTATTATCTGAGAAAAAGGATGCAGGAGACTAAGATGATAAGGAAAAAACTCGAAGGCAATTTCACATTAGATATTCGCTACTAAGACGGTTCTGACAATCTGATATTTTATAAACACTGAACTTAGAACTTAAATATTCTTTCCCTCGGTTATTATAAAGTTTATTCCGAAACCATTTTTTTAAAAATCAGATTCAAGAGGACACTTCAAGTATGAATACTATTATATAAAAACGATAAATATAGTATTAAAGATGTTAGGACCAAAACTTAGTTCGTGACTATGTGACATTACCTGGACTATATAAATGATACGCTATCACAGTACTGGATATATGTATATATATATATATATATATATATATATATATATTATATATATATTAGTTATGCTCTTCTCTCTAATTAAACTAGTCACTGTGAAAAATATTAAACGTAACTTTTTAAAATGTATCCTTTGTATGATGTTTCCAGAAACAGCGGCAGGTATGATACCGTGAAGTCATGGAGAACTGTGTGAGGATGTGTACGGCGAGAGTGATGACAACCATTAATGATACCTGTTTACGTAAAGTTTATGTATGAATTATTTATGTTTTTATCTTACCAATATTTACTCATACGCCAATTATTATTATTTTAATATAATTACTTACTTATTAAAAAAAGATGCATAACAACATAGTTAAAAACTTACTGTTTTGTTTGTAAAGTGATCTCTATCTCAAGCACAAAACGTAACAAATCACTGTAACTATTCTGATATTTCAAGATATTTTCAGAACTTTGTTTGAAACATAATATCCAGCAAATTTTGACGTGCACTCATAGCGTTATAATTTTGAAAGTAAATATGAAATTTTTATAATGAACAATTAAATATTTAATTTTTGTTAGTAATATTTACAGAATGTGATTTTATTTGTTTTCTCGAATAAGTCAAATAATAGTGAAAATATTAAAATATTAATTTCTAAAATCAAACAGATCTTTGGAAAAAATTGTAAATACCAAAATAAAACATGCTGCATTATATGGGTTTGATCTACAAAAAGATACGGATTTACAATTGTAAACCTGTAAATAAATAATAATTCTTATAATATTCAGATTACCTATTATTATACTTATTAATGTTGTCATTGCCCGAAAATAGCCAAGACTCAACAACTGATGCCTTACAGCTCAGTGTGGATTCTACAAGGGCTCGAGGCTGACAGCCTGGATGACAAATTACCAGGTGCCTCCAGGTTGTGGGTGTTCATAAATTCATAAACACTCCCTCAAGATAGTAAGTGTAACAAATGTATTAAGGATCCGTTCACACTTTTATGATTTTATAAATCCCTGACCTACAGATAATAAAATTTACACTGGAATAAGACCAAATTAAATAAAGTCGTAGGACTGAAGCAATGCGAAGCGACGCAAATTTCAGTTGTAATGTAAACAAACCTGCGTTTTCATTGGTCTAAAAAACTGTTTACACGTTTTAAACGCGCTAAGGAAAATTATTTCGCATGTATAACACTGGAAATGAATAATTGAATAATATATATATATAATGACCACCGCTGTAGTTCTCGAGCGGGACAGGCTCCTGGGTGAGGGTTTTCGGGGTTTTCCTCACCTGTTAGACAAATGTCAGGAAGCTTAGAGCCTAACGGTCCCCCAAAATCATCCGGCAATCATAATCATCATCCTTCACCGGTGTGGAAAGCTTGTAACACTTTCGGAAGCAGAGATGTAACATGTGTCATGTCACGTGGAAATGCAGCTCGTAGTACGAGCTTTTATACAGAATTGTCGAACCGCAGGAGAAAAACACCGCAACGTAGTAATACTAGCCCCTATGCTGAGCCATAAACTTAAAAATCTAACTAAAATACAAATATTCACTCTCAGATCTTTCCAAGAAGTTAATGGAACACATCCGAGAAGTTTTTCTTATAGTTTACGTAGTTATTAGTGTATTTTTTGTGTTAATACTGCACTTAGTGTAAATAAATATATATTCATTTCTGTGTTCACTGCATTGTAATAAATTGAAGTTTGAAAATATATGTTGCATATGTTGGTTGCATTGGAACACAGAATATTCGTTAACTTAAATCAATATCAAATATATTCATGGTATCTATCTAGACATAGCGTAGAAATGAACTTCCTTACAGGTACACAAGATTGGATCGGATAAAGAATTGAAGATATGAGAATAGGGTTATATATGTATCCACTGATTTAAAAATAAATCAAATAATACAGAGACCAAATGGTTTAGACATATATAAAGAATGAATGTAACAAGATTATCAGACGCAGCATTTAACTACAAGCCAAGAGGAACAAGGAATGTAGGAAGATAGAACAACCATGAGGCGGAAGAGGCAGTTTGCTAGCCCGTGAAGTGATTCAATATTGTAAAGAAATACATTCAAATAATCGTTAGGAAACGTATAAAAACGTTGTAAATGGTTATAAATGACTTTAAAAATGAAACCGTTTGAATAAAATACGATAAGAGTCAATGAAGGTATTGAAAAGTTGGGTCTCGTACTGTTGAGCTCACAACTTGTGAGCGGACATGCAGTTAGTTGCACATCGGTTGAGAATTAGTTAATGTTTTGGCGGAAATTGTAGGAAATTATTTAATTGGACTTTAACATTTTACCGTTGAATTTGTCGAGTACCAAATACAGAAAATCTCTACAGAGGAAGCTACCAACATTATTAGGAAATCTGAGACTTCATATCCCTCACGGCATGCAAGAGTGGCACATTTTAAATTGATAAACTTCGTAGAAAATTGCATTAAAAATAAGAACAATTATAACTCAAGTCCTTAAAAATATATTGTTTTATTTTCGGGCACCACAATACTATCCTAGGTGTAGTTTCTAAACATGATTAGGAGAATAGGATTTGTACTTTTTACAAAATTTTATTGATTGATATGCCACTATTGCACAAATTAAAGAAAACAGGAAAAGCGAAGTTATGCCGCTTTAAAGTAACAAACACAACCAATTAAGTAAACATTTTTAAATTTGCAGTTTTTTCCGTAGGTCAAATAGTCCCCCATTCAGTTCTCCGGGCGAGGACTACTTCAGGAAACCCATGCCAAAGTGGAGTGCGATGGGCAGGACATGTGGGACGAATTGGGAATGAAAGACGTGCATGGAAGCTTCTTGTAGGAAAACCAGAGGGAAAACGCCCAGTTGGTAGACCAAGAATGAGGTGGGATAATAACATTAACTATGACTCGAGGGAAGTTGATTATACTGGGAATGATTGGAAAGCATTAGCTCGGGATAGGGATGTATGAAGAGCTTATGTCCGCGCGGCCATGAACCTACGGATTCGATAGTGTAAGTAAGCAAGCAAGCAATTTTTTCTGTTCCATGTCAGGTAAATATGAAAATAATCATTTTTTGTCTTATAAAAATAAAGGTGAACATAAACAATGAATATGTATTCTTTAAAATCACAACCTAAAAAGTAGTAAGAGCTGTATATTATCCGACACAGCAGTACATTGACCTGCGTTGTTTGTGGATGATTTGCCGTGTCATCCCGCGTACACTCGCTTCACGTCAGTCTGTCAGTTTCAATTAATGTTTCTATGCGGGAATATAGCAATGATGAACAATGTAAGTGCTTCATTTGCTATTTGTTCCTGACTATACATGCTTAGTATCTCATTTTTCAGGTGCCTACATCCCAATATATTTTATAACACGAACTAACTCATACGTAACAAACAATGTTTATTTATTTCAATTGAAACTCTTCTAGTTGTTACGTCGGTTACTTTATTTGTGACTAAAGTTTATTAGAACAAAAAACTCAAACATGTATTGTATAACTTCTATTTAATTCTGCATCCCAAGATTTTTTGTGGGGGAATTTATGGTGGTTCTGAAATGAGATTTTGTCAATTCTAATTTTATTTTCGCGTTTAATGAGTTCATAGTGGTTAAAACAACACATTTCAAGAAACAAAAAAAAATGGGTTTCTTAGGTGAGAATGTTTTATGCATGGCATCACATATGATACTTCGGTCGCAACTAACATTTTCCTCTTTAATTAATAATGAATATATATATATATATATATATATATTATATATATAACCCTAACATGCCTTTGTGGCGAAATAAGGTTTGAAAATATTTGGAGATCCAGTAATACTATATATATATATATATATATATATATACACAGAGTGTAACAGGACCTCGCCGAGAAAATGATAGGGCTGATAGGCCATCATAGAGGATCATTTCTTGTGAAGGAACATATAGTCGCATACAAGTCGTTTTTGAGTTATGTGCAGATGAAGGTGTTCACCCGTAAGGGTCGGAATTGAATACAAAAAATTGTACACACATACTTTTATTGAAAAAGACAAGTTTTTTACAATAAGGGTTCAAACAATAGGTGTTTTGATGACGCCAACAAGAATCCTGCCATGATCGGCCGTGCTGGGCGATCGTTGCTGCGACAATATCAAACATGCAATGAGGCACAGGGTCGACTGTTTGAACACTTATTGTAAAAATGTATATTTTTCAATAAAATGATACGTGTACAATTGTTTGTATTCAATTCCGACCCTTACGGGTGAACACATTCATCTGCGCATAACTCATAAACAACATGTTTGCTACTATATGTTCCTTCACCTAAAAATGAGCCTCTCTGCATGGCCTATCAATCCCTATCATTCTGTCGGTGAGTTCCTGTTACATCCTATATATATATATATATATATATATATATATATATATATATATGCTGAAGCTGTGAAGGTATTGAATTTGATACCACCGATCGTAGTGATTTGGAGTTAATCCCGAAACGATAAAAATATTAAACGCCCAAAGGTCACCTATGAATGTAGGAGGATTTACTACTTTCACAATTGCTTGTTGAAATAAAATTGAAACTTCACATATATTATTATTTTGCTCTCCCTTTGTCATTGATTCACGTCACCTTACGTTTTAAGTACAATTATTAAAGACTGACAGCCAATACTTTACTTTCTGTTATTAGTTGCTTCAGTTACTGTGCAATTCACCAATATTCAATATGTATCCTTCAATAGCTAAAGTTTCTGGTCATCGTTGAGGTCCACGATTTTCGTAACGAGGTAGGAGACTCCCATAACCGTTGAGAAATTGATACAAACATTCGCCGATTTGGTAACTTTCTATTAGAGTAACGTTGATGATACATTTGTTTTGCCGCTCTTGAATTACGACAAATATCTCCATAAATTAATAACAGATCTTTATATTCTTCAATCGTGTAAGTTAATGAACTGCAGTCCACCGAATAACTGCACCAGCACTGGACTTTGTACGTTCCATGGCTTGTAGTCATCTCTCATTACATAAACATGCATTTTTATTTAATTTAACGAAAACGCATAAATAACACATATGTATAATTTAAAGCTAATATTAATTTCTTAGTAGATACATCTGACGAAATAACGGTTTTCGTATTTTTACTAACAATACAAGCAGTATATCACAAATAAAAGCCTTTTTTTAAAGAAAGCTATCAAGTTTTGATCCTATATTGTACGGGCCTATTTTTAATTCTGTAGACCGTTCCCGACGACTGTGATTATATATATATATATATATATATATATATATATATATATATATGCAAATAAAATATGTTGTATTCTTTGTTGAACTCTGCATGATCAATTTAAATTGATCTTTATGACTTGTATAGAAATTTTGGCCATTCGCTGCCGTCGTGCGTCTTGTGAATATTCGATCGGAGAACAAGTGTCTGCTAACGTCATGTTGGCCAATGTGATAACACACGTTCCCGTCGAGTCAATTGGCAACATATTTATTCAGATATAAGCAGATTTTATCCCACGAGTCCACTACACTAGTGGCGAGTCAGTACATCAGTTCACTTGTTTGTTGGCGGGGTTTTGTGCTAAGTTGGTTACACTGTCTGGGCAATGACTAATATATGTTTTACATTGTAAATATGGGGATGTTATGTTCGTTTGAGCTCAAATTCTCATTTCATTTTATTTATTTTTTAGAAAAATTAACATATATATTTCTCTCAGTTTATTCATAATAAATTGTGTGTTTTCCTGATTTTTATTTTTATTTATAAGTTATATGTGGCATGGTGGTATAAAAGCCCTCTTTATTTCTTTCTCTATGTTTAATATCTCCGTTTCTACTGAAATACTGATAAACAAATTTCTTACTTTGTGTTAGCACTAAAATACGAGGGGATTCTATGCCAGCAACTTAAATTAAAGTAAAAAAAAAACTAAAAACACACAATGTATTGTCGCATTATGTGAATAATTATCTGAGAGAACTATATGTGTTGGCTTTTTAAAAAAGTGAAAATGCTATAAATAAACTGACAATTTGAGCTCAAAGTAACCTAAAATCAGCATATTTTCAATGTAAACTCTGTATTAATCAATACACAGAACATATTACTAAGAGAACGCTAAACTAATATGGTGAAATAACTCACCATTTTCTCACACATCTAACACTAATATGCCCACAATGTGAGTAAATATGTTGGCAATAGCCTCTAGCGGGAGAATATTCACGGTGTTACATATTACCCGAAATCTTAATATAAAATAATGTTTAACAAGACAAGTCAGTGGTTAAGAATCGTATAGGTATTTTTATAAATATCCTCCGAGAAAATGATTAATAATAGTTTATTTTCTTATTTACACAGCATTGGGGGAGGATCTAGGTATGAAAATGACGTATTTACAGCACGTAATATGGGAAACAATTAATTTGTGTTCCGTCATGTCGGATGACACATCAAACAAATTTAACGTAATTCACGAAGTTTGTTTACAATCTTTTGATCATTTCACAAAGATAACGATCGTCTACATTCACTAAATACTGTTACTATTTCATACGCCATTAACACAAAATATGGCTAGAAGTTAGCGAAGATTCGATATTTAATGCATTGGTTTATACAGAGACAGGTTCGTAAATGTACTCTTTTGTTATAAATGCACTCACATTTTGCGATTATGAAACTGATGGTTAATTGTATACAATCTTTCACCATTATGCCACTTCTTTCCCTACTTATATCGCTTACACATATACCCGATCTTCCTCTTTATAAAATCTCACCACGTTATCTTACGTTGTTTCTGGCATTCTCTTCTGACTTTGGTTAAATTCTGTCCACTTCTAAGGTTGGGACACCTGGAAGGCAGATTACGTTATTCCGACGACATGATAGGTGATAAATGAAGATAAAACATCACTTTAATTCTTAAAAGTAAATTTAACCTAAATGTCAGTCAATTGGTGACTACATAAGCTACTCCCTAAGATTAATTAATTAAAAATAAAACGTAGTTTTATTTGATTTTCATATTTATTATATAATTCAGTGACAGCTGTTTCGGTACACTGTACCTTCTTCAGACATGTTAAAAAATTATGAATTGTGTTCCAAATGATCTAAGCAACAATACAACAATATTTATTTAATTTTTTATTTAACAAGGGGGATTCATTCAAATCAAGTTGAGAATTTAACAGTTTGTTACTACTTTTAAATTTATTAATTTCTACAGCCTCCAAAAGATGTAACTTCTTATCCTTATCACAAACATGTAAAAGTTCAAAATTTGGATCGAAACAATGATTAAATTGGAATAGGTGGTTAGCATATTTTGAATATTCTAAATTTCTGTTATATGCTCTCATGTGTTCCTTTATCCGAGAGATAAAAGGTCTACCAGTTTGTCCTATATAGACATTGTCACATGTGCCACATTTCAATTTATATACACCTGATAATTATTCTTTTCTTATTTTGGTTTTATTGTTTTTTATTATATTTTGTAAAGTTTTTATTAGTTTTAAAGGTAAAACATTAATTGTTTTTTTTGAAAATGAACTTTCTTAATTAAATATTCTATAAGTTTAGGGTCGTAGTTATTATTAATAGCTAATTGTTTAATAATATTCAATTCATTATTATATTCCAAGGGTGAAAGAGGGATATTTAAAAATCTATGAATGTAACTATTAAAGGCTGCCATCTTATGAGTATATGGGTGAAGAGAAGAACTATGGATAGTGGTATCAGTATGAGATGGTTTGTGAAAGATACCAAACTCAAACTTATTATCAATGTGTTTTATTGATAAAAGTCCAAGAAATTTGTACTATTATTTGTTTCTAATTCCATTGTGAAATTAATTCCATAAGAGAAAAAAATCTTGCGATATGAGCGGGAATCCAATATATATCTCATAATATGTAGACAGAATCTCTGACCACAAAATATCGTGAGCCTAGTTTCTTTTTGGTTCTCAAATGCAATATCGAACATTCTCACTTAACCTCTAGAAATACCGGTAAGTATTGTAAGAAATAGTGCGCGAATAATTCTATAAAATTACAGGATTTAAAAATACAAAATAGGAAGAATCGCGCACCGGAGTAAGAATATGGTGGATTTATTGACTTACCAATAACTGCTGCTATGCTAGTGGACGAAAACAGTTGAATGTTTCCTATTTCTCTTTAACTATCTCACATTTATACACAAATTTAATATATTCAAAAACAAATATTTCCAAAATTCATAAATGTTCATATACGTAACTGCAATTAAATTATACACATTAAAAACTGGTCGACATTAACGCGGATAAACTAAAAAAATGGCGAGCAGGTCACTTCTCTCTCAAAGCTTATAACATGTCGCAATGACAGAGATACCTATAATAGTAAAACTCGCGCCACGTTTGTCGAAAGAAAGGAACTAATAGCACCGATGGACAACATAATTGTAAAACCTCGGAGAAAGCATCATTTATTCATCGAGCTCATTAAAATGGAGTTGATTAGGTGTTTAATTTTATATTATTATGTCACAGTTTTGGAATTATAATAAATGTTACGTTATTAGGTCACAGTTTTGGAATTATAATAAATGTTACGTTATTAGGTCACAGTTTTGGAATTATAATAAATTGTAAAATGGAGCATGTTGCTTCAGGGAGTAACGTTCGGGACGGCTCGAGTTAAATTCCCGTGCCGATTTATCTGATTGATTTATTTTCTTGATTTCCCTCAGACATCGAAGCAAATTCTTGATTAGAATTTTAATACCAGGACCCATTTCATAATATTCACCATATCATTATATCATTAAATATAAATACAAAAAACAAAGCATTAGAAAAACTACTTTTTTTCTGTATATAGAACAACAACAATTCTACATAAGTGCTGGATCTAAATATAGTTGATATTTAGGAACGAATAGGAATTAGTATAGAGAAGAAAGGGTTTCAGGCTGGAACAAACGTAATTCGGGATGAAAATGGTGATATGATTGCAGATTCCAAGAGTATATTAAATAGATGGAAAACTTACTTTAATCAGCTATTAAATGTACATACACAACAGGACATTGAGGAGGATAATTTACAGACAGCACAAATGCTAGTCGCAGAACCAAATGCATTAGAGGTTCAAATGGCGATTGAAAAGTTGAAGATGTATAAAGCATCAGGTTCAGATGAGATCCCAGCAAAACTGATAAAATCAGGGGGAGAAAAATTGATGGACAAGATACGCCAGTTGCTTAGTATGATTTAGAAAAAATAAGCTCTTCCAGATGAATGGAAATAATCAATTATCGTACCAATTTATATGAAAGGAGATAAAACTGATTGGAACAACTACAGGGGCATCTCATTACTTTCAACGTCCTACAATATTCTAACAAATGTATCAGTAAGCAGACTTACTCCCTATATTGATGACATTCTAGGAGATCATCAATATGCATTTAGAAGAAACAGGTCTACAACAGATCAGATTTTTAGTATAAGACAGATTTTAGAAAAGAAATGGGAATATAATGGTACTCTACATCAACTATATGTAGACTTCAAAAAAGCATTTGATTCAATTAAGAGGTAAAGGTAAAGTGATCCCATAACAGGCCTCAGGAGGCCTTTGGGGTAGTAAGAGGTTAAGGCTCCCACTTTTTCTAGACAATCGGCACTTGATGTCAGCCGGGTTGTCAGCCCTGCGTGACGGCCGCCTTTACCCCAGAACAAGCGTCTGGTACTCATTTCCGTTAGAGGCTGAGTCGACCCCAGGGCCATAGTGCCGCCAGAGGGTTTGGGTCAGTTTAAAAATCCTGACCCCAACGGGACTTGAACCGTCGACCCTCCGGCTTGTAGCTCAGTGCCTTAACCACTACGCTACGGCGTGCCCCTTCAATTAAGAGGGAGAAGTTATATAGTATCCTGCTGGAGTTCGGAATTCCTAAAACGTTAGTTAGACTTATACGAATCTGTCTAAATAGTACAAAGAGTAGGGTGCGTGTAGGCAAATAGTTTTCGGATATTTTTGAAATCCAGAATGGGTTGAAGCAAGGAGATGCACTATCTCCTCTACTATTTAATTTTGTACTAGAGCATGCCATTAAATCTTTACAGAATGAGGAAGGCTTACAACTCAATGGTATTAATAAGCTGTTAGCTTACGCTGATGATGGAATACTCTTGGCCGATAGCGAGGAGATACTAAAGGACAACACGCACACACTATTGAGTAACACCAAGAAATCAGGACTGGAAGTAGATATCAATAAAACTAAATATATGGTCACAGGTAGAAATTCACTATATAATGGAAATGGACAACTAATGACTAATGAGGGAAATTTTGAGGAAGTGGCTGAATTCAAATACCTAGGAACAATAATCACCAATAGGAATGAGATGCACAAAGAAATTAAAAATAGGCTCAATTCTGGAAATGCGTGCTATTATGCATTGCAGAGACTCTTGATGTCCCAACTCCTTTCAAAAAACGTTAAACTGAAAATATATAAAACTATTATTCTACCAGTTATATTATATGGGTGCGAAACATGGACTCTTACTTTAAGGGAGGAAATGAAATTACAAGTTTTTGAAAATAAAGTTCTTAGGAAAAAGTTTGGACCAAAGAGAGATGTACAGACAGGTGAATGGAGAAAGACTACTTAACAATGAACTACGTGGTCTTTATAGGAAGCCAGATGTAATAAGAACAGTTAAGTCTCGGAGACTGCGATGGGCAGGACATGGGGAGTGAAAGACGTGCATGGAAGTTTTCTTGTAGGAAAGCCAAAGGGAAGGCGTCCAGTTGGTAGACCAAGAATGAGGTGGGAGAATAACATTAACTATGATTTGAGGGAAGTAGATTGTACATGGAATGATTGGAAAGCATTAGCTCAGGATAGGGATGTATGGAGAGCTTATGTCCGCGCGGCCACGAACCTACGGGTTCGATAGTGCCAGTGAGTTTAGGAACGAATAAATGACAAGATTCTTGGGCTAGTGGTTAGCGTTTCTTACTGTATTACATGAAGTCCCAGGTTCGATTCCCGGTCAGACCATACTATTTTTTCTATTACTTTATTGTAATGGACTGTCAACAGCACGTACGGCTTACTGCCCGTGCGACCCATATTTGTAAATAATATTGTAAATATCTTATTTGTCTAATAAAGTCCTACTACTACTACTACTCTTTTTTCCTTAATTCTGGAGGTACCCCATGGTCTGGTATTTAGGTTAAGTTTAGGTCAAAGACTCTCCTGGCGCTTCATTATCATTTATCACTCTTCGGGGCAACGTAACTCAGCCATCCATTTACCCCAGTGTAAGGATCGCCAATGCCAGGAGAGAAAGCCTGAAATGTCACAAAAGACAACCTGGTGCTGCATCCAATCCAGAGCTACGAAAACTAAACCAAGTTTCAAGAAAACGATTATTTTTTCTCCCATCCCATTAACGCAGTTTAACACGTCACACGTCACCCGGGTCTCACAGTCTCACCTGTCAGGAGAGGAATTTTAACTTAGGACCACACACATATTTTTGACCACACAAGGTTATGGAGGCCTGCATCAGCTCTACGCCAGGGCTTCTTCCGAGACAACACAACAATAAGAAAGAACATTGGGAAGAAAAACTTGATCAACAGGATAAGAATTATCATCATCTTTTAACATCTGAAGTTCAACGTGCAATGGAAAACTTTCATAGTGATCTACGATGAGGACTGAAGTTCGACAACCGACTGATGTACCAAGTCGAAATGGAATTACGAGTCCCAAGTTCGACGGTTCCACATCATGGGACATATTTAAACGGCAATTTAACACCATCTCAACACACAATTGTTGGACAACGGAAGAAAGGACGACCCAATTAATCGCCTCCTTACAAGGATCTGCTGCAGAAATTCTAAGAAGCCTTCCAGGATAATGTCGCGCCGAGGACATTATTGGATGCATTAGACAACCGTTACGGCAATCATCACCTCAGTGCAGCCTACCGCGCCCAGCTGAAAGCCCGTGTCCAGCGCGTCGGGGAATCACTAGACGAATACACCATGGCCATTGACCAACTAGCCCACAAGGCCCTCAGCGGACTCCAAGCAGTGTTCATCGATGGAGAGGCGGCATCCGCATTCGTCTGCGGTCTGAGGGACCGTGAAAATAAACAACACCTGCTGCTGGCGGAACATCAGGCCATTAATGGAGCACTGAATGCGGCATTACGTCTAGAGGCGGCAAAGGAGACCACACGCCACCTAGACCGGTAGGCGTCGCCACGAGTGAGACGACTGACTACAATCGACGCCGAGGAGCAACGCTCACCACCACCCGAGCGTCGGAGGCATGGAAGACCGGCCTGCTGGAATTGCGGGCGGGTTGGTCATCTGATGCGGGATTGCAGACAAAGGCCCGCGAACCAAAGATGGTATGGTCTGAGGAGGGAGCCACCGTCGCCGACGTCATCATCATCTCCTCGCTTCGTAGTGAATGCGGTGAACGACATGGACGAGAAGGACTTACTGCTGATGGATGGATTCATGGACGGCCCTGCCGAGTACTCGTAGATACGGGAGCGTCGCTGACCATCGTGCGACATGAAGTAGCAGAAGGGTTGGCAGAGAGGACACCGCTATGGAAGTTTGAGCTGCGCACCGCGTCGGGGGACAATATGCCTGTGGAGAAGGAGGTTCTCCTGGATTTGGTCCTGGTAGGGTGCGAGCTGCAACTGTGTGCGTTTGTCGCTGGAGTTACCGAGGACGTCATCTTAAGCCTGGACGCCTTGACAATGTACGACGCTACTGTGGACATCAGACAACGAGTACACCGCTTTGGAAGTATTGAGGTCCTACTCCATGTCGAGAGCAGCGAAAGGGAAGCCGAGGAGGACAAGCAAGTTCGAGATGGAGGCCAGCCTCGTCGCTACTAACGTCGTCGTCGCTTTGAGCCCGGCAGCTATTACAACATGCAGCCCCGGCGTCCGTTCCTCAAACGACATCCAGCTAAAGGGGGGGGGCGAGTTGATTCAAGATCATGGAGGAGATGGAGGTCATGGAGGAGTTGGAGGTCATGGAGGAGTTGGAGGTCATGGGGGATCTCGTCATCGCTTCGTCCATCCTAACTTCAAAGGTGGGCGTGGACAACATCGGCGACCATGCATACAGGATGGGCAGAAGGTTAATGAAGGAGAGAGCAGCAAGCCCATGGGAGAGCGACCTCCGGAAGGACGACACCCACGTCCTCGTTACAGTCGTCGGATGCCTCGTAAGACTGGTTGTCCGCCCTGCAACCGGCTGGACTAGTGGAAGACTAGCGAACCTCCAGCATCCCAGGGATAGACCATACAGGTTGGTATGGTCATGGAGAAGAATAAAAAAAGTGGTCTGCTAGATTCAGCGCCAGCACGGAAGAGGAACGGTTATGAATCACCCAGATCGACTGGCTCCATAACAAGGGAACTCATCGCGATGATCAGCTGTAAAAGGGGGCATTGTGACTCGTTGTGGCAGCGTCGTTTAAACTGCGCGGGCCGACGAGAGAAACCTAGCATTGGTGGATTGGATTGGTGAGTAGCCAATCGGGAGTCCGGGTCCACCGATATTTCTAGTCAATGAGCTAGAGAGTTCTATGAACATCTATTCCCCCATTCGAGAAACATCGGAAGACGAGAGGGTTCCATGTCGAAACATCTCGTTCATGACCTGGACCTGGAAATATCCATCTACTCGCCTATAAATATGTGGTGAGGACGGAAAGTCCCCCTGTCTTGTGTTGGAGAAGTTAAATTGTGCGTGTAACTGTGAGGAAGGATTGTGTCTGCAACTCTGTTATAAGTGATTAACTGATAAACTTTATGAAAATAATAGCTGTCAAACAAAATCGTTATTAAAGAATTAGTGATAATTGTAAGAAGTAAATAAAGTGAAAAGAAGAATTCTATATGGCAATTGTGTAATTATTTAAGTGAAAATTAGTAAAAGGAACACCCAGTACCATCAGTGACAATATTATATTCTTGAATTTGCATACGCTTTAAAATGGGCAAACATTATATCAATAATATTTAAATTAATATTGGGAAGTAAACATTATGAGGTTATGTCATTAATAGTGAGTGGAGAACATATTTTAATCGACTCACCTCATACATTTTCAAACTTCTTTGATACCGACGGTTTCAGATATTATCATGTCCTTTTTCAGTCATAGCTTCCACTGATGAAATTCCGTGATTGTTGCTTTCTTTAGTGAATAAGAATATAATATCTAACAAATTAAAGAAATTCAGAAAGATAAAGCAACTTAAAGAATGCTCTACCCTACAAATTGTTAGTAAAGAAAAGAAGAATTTCAAGAACTTACTTACCATCCAATAGTACATGGGAAATTAAAAAAAATATTTGACTAATACAACATTACTTTGGCACCAATAAATAAATTTAGTCTGGAAAAACTTTTAAATACCAATAAAAAAATCAACATCCCAGACAGTAAGAAATCTGGAATTTATCAAATTAATTGTAATGATTGTAGCAAAGTATACATAAGAAAAACAAAAAGGAATTTGGAAACACGCACTAAAGAATATTTTAGAAATATTAAAAATTGTGAAATTCAAAAATCAGCTATTGCTGCACATAGTTTAATAGAACATCATAGCATTGAAAAAGAAGCGAAACTTTTGAAACAATTGGATAAACCGTTGGAATTGACAATTTGGGAAATGATATTCATTCAGAAGAATAAATATCGATCTATGAAATTCGATATTGCGGTGGATAAAAATTTAATTACAAAGTTTATAATCCCAACGAAAGATGGCAGCACAAGACGTGATGTCACTAAAGAAATCAACAAGCACGGAATTTTATCAGTGGAAGATATCACTGATGAAGGACATGATATTGCCTGAAACCGTCGGTATCAATGTATGAGGTGAGTCTATTAAAATATGTTCTCCACTCACTATTTATTATATCAATAAATTAATTAAAATTTAACTAACTAACCCACCGGAACTATCGAACACGTAGGTTCTTGGCCGCGCGGCTATAAGCTTTTCACACATCCCTGTGTTTAGCTAAAGAATTCTAGTCATATCCTGTATAATTTGCTCTCATCAAATCATGGTTTTCTCATCTCATTTTGGTCTACCAACTTCCCTCTGGTTTTCTACAAGAAGAAGCTTCAATGCACATCCTTCATTCCCTATTCATTGCACATGTCCTGCCCATCGCAGTCTACGAGGCTTAACTGTTCTTAAATATCTAATTTCCTATAAAGACCACATTGTTCATTGTGCTGAACTGCACTTTTACTTACGCTTGATTTTTCAGTTTGTTGTTGTAAACTATAGCTCTTCTACTGTATTTACTAACATTATTTAATAGATTAAACTTTTTCAAACAACTTCTATAACATTATTAGACAATTTTCAAGTATTTGTCTAAATACGTAAATCACAATATTATAACACTGTTACTCAGTATTGTGAAGCTAACTGCTATTTTCTCCACAGAGTATATTACTTAGTATATGATTTTTCTATCGCTGTTTTGGGTTATCGCTGGTTGGATCGGTGTTAGGGAGTTATAAGTAAGTGTATACCCATTTTTAATAATCGTTTGGTAATTTTAATATTATTAATATATTTTTTAACATAGATTTGGGGATTTATTGCAAAGATTGGTCATTTAAATTTCACAACGACATGCTGCTATCTAACATAAGATATTTGAACATTAGTACGATATTGATAGTAATCGAGGATGATAATCGATAAGTGGTTCGACAGTGGGTTATCGCTGGCTCTATAAACTCTGGCGCATGCGCATTCTTCTTCCGTAGGACTCAAATACTCGTAATCTCCTTTCCTCCCTCAAAATGAGAGTTCATGCTTCACATCCATATAATATAACTGGGAGAATTACAGTTTTATATATTTTCAGTTTAAATTTTTTTGAAGGGAGTAAGGCCAACTAGATGCAAAATAGCTCGTATTTTAGAATTGAGCCTATGTTTAATTTGTTTGTGCACCTCATACCTATCTGTAATTATTGTTCTTCTGTATTTGAATTCAGCCACTTCCTCAAAATTTCCCTCATTTGTCTTTAGCTGTCCATTTCCATAACACACATATATATAAACATATACGTGGTTTAATTGATGTTTACTTCCAACACCAATTTCTAAATGTTACTCAATAGAGTGCCCGTTTTGACTCGTTATCGCCCAATAATACTACACCATCAACATAAACTGGCAGCTTATAAATATCACTGGTTTTTAAGCCTTCTTCATCCTCTAAAGTTGTGATGGGATGCTCTATTTTACGTAAGTATATTTTTTAACATCCACTTCATAACATACAAAACAGAAATAAAACAAGATACCATAGTGATAATTCCACCAAACGTCATCTGGGATGCAGATTTGTCCAATTTAAATCGAAAAACTATACTGCTCAAAAAAATTAGGGGATATTGTAGAATAACCTATTAAGACTATGTTTTTTTGGAATAGTATTGGATGCAATCACTTTCTATTACTCCAAGATAATGTAAATAAGAGTTTGAAGTTGTTACGTAACCTCGGTACCACACCAGAGGGCAGTGTCTGTACTGTTGATGTGAAAGTGTGGTGTGGGGGTGAATGTTTTGTTGCTGTTTTTAAATCCAGTCCAGTTTTCAGTTAGTGAATGACTTGCCTTAGGGACAGTGATGCCTCGACAACGTGATTTACCTGAACCAATGGCTTGGAGGGCCATAGGAAGGATGGAAGCTGGACAGACACAACAAGAGGTGGCACAAGCCATTGGGGTGTCTCAAAGCGTGATTTCCAGTCTTTGGAATCATTTTCAAAGAACATACTGTTCACAGAAGAGCCGGACAAGGTCGACCAAGGGCAACAACAGCAAGGGATGACCGTTACCTCTTGTTAACAGCCCGTCGGAATAGACAGCAGAATGCAACTCAACTGCGAAATACACTTCAAACAGCAACAGGACGCAGGGTGTCAACTCAAACTGTCCCTAATCGACTGCATGGAAGTGGTCTCTATGCCGGTAGGCCCATGGTGTGTACCTGGTTAACTCCACAACATCGCAGAGATCGCAGAAACTGGGCGGAGGAACATCGTGGGTGGAGGGATGCTGAATGGAGATCAGTTCTTTTTTCTGATGAGTCGCGATTCAACATGGAATGTGATAGTCGGCGTGTATTCATCTGGAGAGAAAAAGGGACACGAAACAATCCAGCTTTTGTACGTGAAAGATCCCCATATGGTGGCGGTGGATTGATGGTGTAGGCAGGAGTCAGTAGTGGTGGACGTACGGACCTCTACGTTATCCAAGGTGGTACTTTGACTGCGGTAAAGTATAGAGATGAGATTCTTCGACCTTTTGTCGTGCCTTATGCTCATGCCATAGGTGATTCTTTTCTTTTTATGGACGATAATGCACGACCCCACAGAGCTGACTTGGTGGACGACATGCTGGAAGTGGAGGGTATCGAGCGTATGCAATGGCCAGCTTCCTCCCCGAACTTAAATCCGATTGAGCATGTGTGGGATGCATTAGGCAGGTGCATTGCAGGCAGACCAGCACCTGCCACAACTGTTCCAGAGCTGCACATTTCTCTTATGGAAGAGTGGCCACGTACCCCCAAGAACTCATTGCTAACCTCATTGCATCAATGCCATACAGGTGTGAGGCAGTGCTGGCCGTTCGAAGAGACCATACACCATACTAAAGAAACATTTTCACCCATGTTAATGTTGCTTTGTTTGTTTGCCATATTCCTAATCAGGATCTCTTTGACATCTGGTGTGGTACAGAGGTTACGTAATGACTTCAAACTCTTGTTGACATTCTTTTGGAGTAATAGAAAGTGATTGCATCTAATACTGTTCCTAAAAACATAGTCTTAATAGGTTATTCTACAGTATCCCCTAATTTTTTTGAGCAGTGTAGTAAAAGAAATAAAGGATAAAGTTTCCATCAACTGCCGCTAACAAATTGTCCAAGTTCGAAGTAGACATCATGCGCATGCGCCAGTAGATAAAAGTCAATAAAAGTTTAATCACGTAATGCTGTCAACATACACAACATGTTTGTAGAATTTAATATAGGCTAATCAATTTTTGCCTAAAATTACCTAAACGCTAAACTAACGCAATTTAAGTACTCTAACCTGCAAAAAGAATAAAATAGGTATATTTACCTTGTCATGGTGGAGTTGCTTGCGTGCTTAAAAGATCCTGAGAGCTATGCCGACGGTAGCATTGCTGCCGATAGGGTTACCCATGTCGGAATGGTCAAAGGTGATAAGCCAGACGAAAAAAGTACCTTGGTCGAAAGAGTGACGATCTTTCACCGTAAAAATAAACCGTCAAGAAATGCGGACATGGGTTCAAATGGGGTAAAATTTTCCGTAGGTCAAATAGTCCCCCAATCGGTTCTCTGGCCGGGACTACTTCAGGGAACCCATGCCAAAGGCTCAAAGACAGGGACATGTTCGTAGGAACATGGAATGTTAGGACTTTATACAATAGCGGGGCACTAGAGATATTAAAAAGGGAATTAGATAAATCGCCCTTGGATATAGTCACTTTACAGGAAGTTAGGTGGCCAGGAGAAGGTAGTCAGGAATCACGAAGCTTCGCAATATACTACGGGGGTGCAGAAAGACCTGCATTTGGAACGGGTTTTTCAGTCAGGAGGAGGATCCTATCCGCTATGCGAGATATTAAGTTTGTTAGTGATCCCGCGCCGTAGCCGAGCGGTTAAGGTAGGAAGCCTTGGCGCAGAGCTACGGGACTAGCGCTGGTTCGAGTCTCCATGGGGGAAGAAATTTTCTCATGGTATTTCGGCCAGTATGGGACCGGTGCCCACACAGCATCGTGAGGCAATTGGGTAGCTAAAACAAGTAGCGGCTCCAGGTTGAGGAACCAGCTATAACGGCTGGGGGACTCGACATGCTAACCACATGTCACCCCTACACTGGCTGTTGATCACCTACCTCTGTGATTGACACATGTGGATGTGAAGGGCCAGCAGCCGGCTGGTAAAAGGGCAACCGCTGAAAAGTGGAAAGACCATCAATCGGAATCGGAGTGATAGGATATCATACATAATTCTAAAGGGTATACTACATGATTTTAGAATTGTAAATGTACATGCCCCCACAGAAGATAAAGATGACAAGATCAAGGATGAGTTCTATGAAGAATTAGAATCCTTGTTTGATAGCTTTTCCCGATATCATATGAAAATTGTCTTAGGAGATTTTAATGCAAAAGTGGGGCGGGAATATTTATTCAAACCAACAATAGGTAAATTCAGTCTTCCTGAAGATAGTACCGACAACGGGATTAGATTAGTCACATTTGCCACGTCAAAGAATCTCATTGTTAAGAGCACAACATTTCAGCATAAGGATATTCATAAATACACCTGGACGTCACCAGATGGAGAAACTCGGAACCAGATAGATCATGTATTAAACGCTGGCACAGTAGCATCATCGATGTTAGATCAGTTAGAGGGACAGACTGCAATTCGGATCATCATCTGGTCAGAGTGAAAATCAGACAACGGCTATCGCTTATGAGAGGAACAAACGCTAAAGATGATTCTGTAAAATTTGAATTAAAAAACTTGAAAAATGATGAAATGCGGCAAGAATACCAAATCAAAATTGCTAATAAATTTGAAGTACTGGAATATTCATATGGCAATGTGGCAAACAAAGAAGAAACTGATATAAATAAAGAATGGGAGGCTATAAGAGATACTATTAAATTGTCTGCATCAGAAAGCATTGGTTATTTAAAAAAGAGGCAAAACAAGAAATGGTTTGATGAGGAATGTGTCGACATTTTAAAGAAAAGAAAGCTAGCAAAAATGAAATGGTTACACGAAACAAATGAGGTAAATTTAGAGCAATTGGGTAGTATTAGAGGGGAACCCACCAAGTTACTAAAGTGTAAAAATAGGGAATATTTGAGAGAGAAGATTAATGATCTTGAAATAAATGCAAAAAATAGCAACATTAGAGAATTGTATCAGGGAATTAGTATAGGGAAGAAAGGGTTTCAGGCTAGAACAAACATAATTCGGAATGAAAATGGGGATATGATTGCTGATTCCAGGAGTTTACTAAATGGATGGAAAATTTACTTTAATCAGCTATTAAATGTACATACAGAACAGGACATTGAGGAGGATCATTCACAGACAGCAGAAATGCTAGTCGTAGAACCAAGTGCATTAGAGGTTGAAATGGCGATTGAAAAATTGATGATGTATAAAGCATCAGGTTCAGATGAGATCCCAGCAGAACTGATAAAATCAGGGGGAGAAAAATTGATGGACAAGATACGCCAGTTGCTTAATATGATTTAGGAAAAAGAAGCTCTTCCAGATGAATGGAAATAATCAATTATCGTATCAATTTATATGAAATGAGATAAAACTGATTGCAAAAACTACAGGGGCATCTCATTACTTTCAATGTCCTACAATATTCTAACAAATGTATTAGTAAGCAGACTTACTCCCTATATTGATGACATTCTAGGAGATCATCAATGTGAATTTAGAAAAAAACAGGTCTACAACAGATCAGATTTTTAGTATAAGACAGATTTTAGAAAAGAAATGGGAATATAATGGTACTGTACATCAACTGTATGTAGACTTCAAAAAAACATATTATTCAATTAAGAGGGAGAAGTTATATAGTATCGTACTGGAGTTCGGAATGCCTAAAACGTTAGTTAGACTTATACGAATGTGTCTAAATGGCACAAAGAGTAGGGTGCGTGTAGGCAAACAGTTTTCGGACACTTTTGAAATCCAGAATGGGTTGAAGCAAGGAGATGCACTATCTCCTCTACTATTTAATTTTGTACTAGAGCATGCCATTAAATCTTTACAGAATGAGGAAGGCTTACACCTCAATGGTATTAATAAGCTGTTAGCTTATGCTGATGAAGTAATACTCTTGGGCGATAGCGAGGAGATACTAAAAGACAACACGCACACACTATTGAGTAACACCAAGAAATTAGGACTGGAAGTAAATATCAATAAAACTAAATATATGGTCACAGGTAGAAATTCACTATATAATGGAAATGGACAGCTAATGACAAATGAGGGAAATTTTGAGGAAGTGGCTGAATTCAAATACCTAGGAACAATAATCACAAATAGGAATGAGATGCACAAAGAAATTAATCATAGGCTCAATTCTGGAAATGCGTGCTATTATGCATTGCAGAGACTCTTAATGTCCCAACTCCTTTCAAAAAACGTTAAACTGAAAATATATAAAACTATTATTCTACCAGATATATTGTATGGGTGGAAAACATGGACCCATACTTTAAGGGAGGGAAGGAGTTTACAAGTATTAGAGAATAAAGTACTTAGGAAAATTTTGGACCAAAGAGAGATGAACAGATAGGTGAATGGAGAAGACTACATAACAATGAACTTCATGGTCTATATAGGAAGCCAGATATAATAAGAACAGTTAAGTCTCGTAGACTGCGATGGGCAGGACATGTTGCACGTATGGAATGAAATACTTGGATGGAAGCTTCTTCTAGGAAAGCCAGGGGGAAAACGCCCAGTTGGTAGACCAAGGATGAGGTGGGAGAATAACATTAACTATGATTTGACGGAAGTAGATTATACAGGGAATGATTGGAAAACATTAGCTCAGGATAGGGATGTATGGAGTGCTTATGTCCGCGCGGTCATGAACCTACGGTTTCGATAGTGCCAGTAAGTAATTAAGTAAGTAAGTAAGTGTAAATAATAGGCTTAAGTTCTGAAATTCTAAAGTATATGCTGGTTGCATTTAAACAAAGAAGTAAAATGCCTGGAAAAACAATATGGTTGCTATACCAAACGGTAATAACTGTTACATATTCCATTAAAATGTAATGTAAAAATATTTAGAAAATGTTTAAAATATTTTCAAGTGATAGTTAATTTTAATCCGTGAAAGTGAAGTTAGATTAGAATGTGCAGCAGTTGTAGGAAACTTCAGCCGCGATAAAATTATTATAAGTGATACCACGAGTGATTTCCAATTTATCCAGAGGATTTGGAAATCAAGAGTGGCATTTGTTAGGCCTGTTTAACGAATAAAATTAAGCTGTTTACTCAAAAATCATTGTTTAACTATAGTTATTTTAAAATATTTTTATATTTAATGTAAACGGCGATGTTTGAAAACAAATTAGAAGTCTTTTGTTATGCTTCTTTTGTTCATCCATTGCAACTAGATCATAATATTATTTATTGCCAAATAGGATCGCTATATTGTAAGAATGCAGCCTAGTGGAGATAAAATGAAACACATCAAACTGTATATTATAACCAACATTATAGGTTATTAATTATTTTTAAGAAACAACGCCGTAAAATCAGTATCTGAAAACACAATTATTGAACACCCAATTATCAATAATGTTTAATTCGAAGGAATCTGTTCAATATTTGCTATAATCAACGTACTTGTTCGAGAGTCAGTCACTGCAAAATGATGTTATAACCTGTCCATAATATTAAAAAGGAGGCGCTATCTTTAATATGATGAACAGAAGTAGATAAATATCGAGCTGAAACACGACTGTGATTGGTTGTAAAACAAAATTCATTGAAACGTGATTGGTCATTGAATCCCATTTGGGGCATGAGTTAAATAGTCATTAAGATAAATTGTTTTATTTTTTATCAAATTCGTAGTTACAAGAACATATTTCCATCTGAATTAAAATATATGTTGTTTGAGAAACTAATTCAATTGTTTTCATTTATTTTGGAAAAAAGCTGGGAAAGTTAATATACAATTTATATTTGTGGGGAGGTTAGATAAATGTTTTGCATAATAAAACTTCATTTACACATACGATAAATAATTTGTTTTAAAACCTAAATTTAATGACGTTATGCATCAACCGGCTATTCTCCATTATGTAAGTTTTGGAAAAAAAATATTTTAAAGTTTAAGTTAATCTTCACTATTTATTGTTGTGCCAAACTAACAATACTGGATATTGCAAGTTATTTTCCTTCTTTGACAGTTATGCAACAACCATCTAAAATGGGGAATACCTATTTGGCGCTTAGCTTCATGATTCAAAACTTAGATTAACATTTACGGAGATCTGGTTTCGTAGTTGTTTGTTGCAAAACATAAAATCTCTGATAGGACTGGTGGCGTTTACATTTTTTTTAATAATACGGTTGTATTAGAGCTAAGAGTGTTACTTCGTCAGTCAGTGCAACAACATGTCTATATTTTAAACGGCGCTTAGTCGGTTGATTCAATTAATATTTGTTTAAATATTGTCCAACAAAAATTAAGGTTTTCTAAAATATCGAGTTATTTTTTATTGAAATGATGGTTTAAAGTGATGTATGAAGTCTATTAATTTGACTGGATGAAATAACATTGGCACGTCTTGACTCTACACTGCTTCCACTATTATTATTATTATTATTATTATACTATCCTCGGAAGGGGGCACGCCGTAGCGTAGTGGTTAAGGCACTGCGCTACAAGCTGGAAGGTCGAGGGTTCGAGTCCCGGTGGGGTCAGGATTTTTAAACTGACCCAAACCTTCTGGCGGCACTATGGCCCTGGGGTCGACTCAGCCTCTAACTGAAATGAGTACCAGACGCTTGTTCTGGGGTAAAGGCGGCCGTCACGCAGGGCTGACAACCCGGCTGACATCAAGTGCCGATTGTCAAGAAAAAGTGGGAGCCTTAACCTCCTACTACCCCAAGGGGCCTCCTGAGGCCTGTAGTGGGATCACTTTACCTTTACTATCCTCGGAAAACTGCAGTTTACAAATATATATTTTGCGCCATAGTCCGTTTGTCGTACTTACAGCAATGACGACCATGATTCAAAGTTCAACTTCCTACATTTCGGGGGTTCGCCAACGTAAATAAGTATACTGTAATATTACATTTACAAACGCGCATGTGGGAAGTAAAACCCACTGCCCTCTATGTATTACTACGTACCAATTTATATACAAAAAAAACAAAAGGTAGTATTAATACACATTATATGTAACAAATCACTGCATTTTAAATGAACTCAACTTTATTTGGGACAATATAAAACAGTAAATACGTACCTGCCGCCATTTTATGACTAGACTGGTATCACGACCTCCCGTTGTTGCCAACTAATAAACATTGCCCACACTATTAACGTTAGTCAATTATTTATAATGAACTCAAATATTCCCAACAAAGATGTTATTATTTTACTATTATGTATTATTTTGAAAACATCATCGCATAAAAAATAATGTACAACGCACGTTTGTGAAGTGTTTTACAGAATCTCGGGAATTAAAAACCTCGCTATCGCTGCGTTTTTAAACATTGTCCTCAGTTCTGTGAAAACCACTTCCCAACCTCGCATCGTAATATACTATTAACTACATGTTGGATGTTTATTCATCATCCACTTCAACTCACTCAATGAGGACTTGTTACCCTTGTCTCATAGAATGAGTAAAAAACTGAATAAGTCGTTATAATGCTTGGCTATTGTAAGGGAAATAAGTAATATCAACAAACAATAATAAAATAATAATACATTTCCTTGCACTATTAAACCCATAGGTTCATGGTCGCGCGGACATAAGTAGTAGTCCTGGTCGCTCCACTGGGTAGCATAGGGCCTTGAAGCAGCTCGTCAACGCACTCTGTTTGCCAATGCCTTAATTTCATTCCAACTCATCCCTGCCTGTTCAGCTTCATCCCTGATGGCATTACTCCATGTTGCCCTAGGTCATCCTCTTCGCCTTTTCATTCCTTGGGATTTCCGCCATTTTTGTGATGATATCATTCTCTCTCCTTAACCCGTTTTCATTTTATAAATTTGATTTCTTTACAAATTTCACCTTGATACTATCTTCTCCAAAGTTCTTTATTTGTTATAATCTCTGGCCACCATATACCGAAGATATCTCTCAGGCAACAATATACAAAGATTTGCAATGTCTTTCCAATTTGTTTTGTAGTCTTCCAAGTTTCACAGCCGTATAATAAAATTTATTTCACATTTGATTTATATAATCTTAGTTTAACTCTTAAAACTATATACTCAAATACCGATACTTCTAATATCTTCTCCTCCCTTAAAATAAGAGTCCACGTATCGCATCCATGAAATATAACTGGGAGAATAACAGTTTTATATATTTTCAGTCTACATTTTTTTGAGAGGAGTTGGGACGACTTGTGTCCCTCAAATATATAATAGTATACATTTCCATGATTAGGCCTACGTTTAATTTAAGTTTGTGCTTCTCATTCCTATTTGTAATTATTGTTACAAGGCATTTGAATTCAACTACTATCCCCAAAAGTTGCCTCATTTGGTATTAACTGTCCATATGGTTTATCATTATATAACTTAATATATTCTTATGTGTACTGTATATTTAATTGAATTAATAATAATAATAATAATAATAATAATAATAATAATAATAATAATAATAATAATACTGTAATTAAACCACAGTGCCTATATAGAGCAGAAAACATTAATTTTGAACAGAAAAAAAAGATACCGAAAAATATAAAAAAAAAATAATGCAAAAATTATAAGAAAAATGTTAGTCCACAAGTCTTAGGTGAAGCATTTAGACTCAGAAGTAAAAAGGAAATAAAAATATATACAAACATCCATAGTGATATTAGAAAACGAAGGTTAACATTTTATGGCCATATTAAAAGAATGAACTCAAATAGGCTTACAAAATAGATAATCGAATTCTACGAAAACAGAAGTAAAGCTCCAGTGGATACTATGAAGTGGATTGATGAAGTCAAAAAGGGACTTAAAATTGGCAGAAATTACTAAAGACGATATCCCAAACAGAGATATATTAGAATTATGGTGAATAAGTGGCAAGTTGACCAAGAGGACAAACCGAAGAAAAAAACTGGAACAACTTGGACAGATGATAGAAAACAAGCTCATAGCAAAGGAATGAAATAAATTTGGGCTCAAAGGAAACACCTCTAAGTAGTTTGAGTAGTCCTACATGGGCTCATTCGCAATAAAAAAAATAATAATGGTAATAGTAATAATAATAGTAATAATAATTTTTGGTATTCTCTCCTGGCATGGTAAAACTGTACCTCACTTACAATTCGTCTCGAAACGAGTGTCTGTTATGGCCGATTATTTGGATTCCAAACAAAAACTCGATTATCTTTTATAATCTACAATATTTTGTGTGCACCTTGAAAAGTCGTTCTTTAGTTCTACAGGTCGGTCCTGATTAACTAGTGATTATTATAGTCGTTTCAGTTTTCGAGTTTCGCACTTGCAATTCTGGATTAGGTGAATGGATATAACATTCCTAAATACATCAATGGAAAGAGAGATGATACCGTATCATAGACTTACAGCTTGTAACAGATCCTAAAACCCCGAAAAATAAATAATAAGTAAAAACATAGAGAGAGAACTGTGTAAGATTCGTCAGTCCATGGATGCCTGGATTTGAATTGGAGGCTAATTATCCGAGTTGTATCCTATTTTGTTTGAGTTTACTGTTTTCAATATAGAGATCTTAGCTTTCTCTTACTTTCTCGACTTCAATAAAAAAACTGCATTACCAAAATCATCTATGGCTGGTCTGTGGAGATTTCAACATTTATTAGACTATTACTTGGTCAGCAAGCTGGTTTCACAAAATACCTTTGTTTGTTATGTGAATGGGACAGCAGAGCTAGGTCAGACCACTGGGAAAGGAATCAGTGGCCACGTAGGACTAATTTAATACCGCGCGAAAAAAATATAAGAAGTGAATCTCTGATTCATCCCTCAAAAGTGTTGTTGCCACCACTCGATGTAAAATTAGGTTTACTGGACGAATTTAAAAAAATTCTAGATAAGGACAGCGAGTGCTTTGAATACCTTTACGGTATATTTCCTTCATTATCCAATGAAAATATTAAAACTGGTGTATTCGTTGGCCACTAACTCGAAAACTGGTGATAGACAGTCAGGTCGAAAAGTGAAGTATGCTTGGAATGCTTTCAGAAACGTTTTTTTTTATTTCCTTGGAAATAAGAAAGATCCAAATTATGTTAACATAATTAAAGTGATGCAAATTACAAACAGATTGGTTGCAACATGAGTGTCAAAGTTCAGTTCCTTCATTCTTATCAAAATTATTTTCTGATAATTTAGGAGATTTTAGTGAGGAACAGGGTGAAATATTTCACAAGATTATAAAAAATATGGAAATTATGTATCGAGGGAAGTGAAGTGTTAACAGGATAGGTGACTATGGCTGGATGTTAAAAAGGGTCTGCTCTGAACAACATGCGAGAAGATCAAAGATGAGAAAATTTGAAATGCAATATTGAGGTAAGGTTATGAATGTGCTTATAATTATTAATTATTATTACAAGACACTATTTTAGATTATATTAAAACTCAGCAATAAAGACGGTACGGACATGTCCAGCAAAAGGAAGAGGATCGACTACCAAAATCTGTTTTGGAATGGAAACCTGATAGAAGACGAAGCAGAGGAAGACCTAAAACCTCCTGGAGTCAGGAATATGTTTATATATGAAGGAGAAATATCTACAACCAGGATATTGGATGGACCGACAAAATTGGCTATTAGGAATCGGACGATGTCAAAGACATTGATCAACCGATGATCTGTCTATCTATTATCAAGTAATGTTTATTAGAGATAAATAAATTCTGGCCTAGTTTTTTATTCAAAATGATTGTTGAATGTAATTTTTATTACGTTCCACAAAGGCATAATTCCATTTTTAGTTATTCATGAAAATTTTGAAAACCTGACGTGAAGGGTGAAAATGGATATCATTTTAAAATTTAAGAAACAAACGTTCCGTTTAGATTCACCTATCAGTAAAATAAAGTAAGTTTTAAAATGCAGAACGATGTTATTCGTGTTCGTTTTCTTGGCAATATTAAGATCAAGTGACGGTTACCACAATTGAATGTTTACATTCAGAACACAAGTTAAGTTAGGATGGGTTAGGTTCGGTTAGGTTAGATTATGTTAGGTTAGGTTATGTTGGTTTAGGTTCGGTTAGGTTAGGTATATGAAAGGTTAGGTTCGGTTCGCTTAAGTTACTTTTTTTTTGGTTGGAGTGGTCACACCACCCTAGATTGGTTAGACTAGGTTAGGTTATGTTAGATTAAGATTGGTTAGGTTTGGTCAGGTTAGGTGAGGTCTGGTCAGGTCAGGTCAGGTCAGGTCAGGTCAGGTTAGGTTAGATTAGATTAGTTAGCTTGGTTTGGTGAGGTTCGGTTAGCTTTGATTAGGTTTTGTTTGGCTTTTTACTGTTTGATTGGAGTGTTCACGCAACGTTGTTTGATTCAGTAAGTTGAGCTTAGGTTAGGTGAGGTTAGGTTAGGGTACGTTAGGTTTGGATAGGCTAGTTACGATTAGGTTCGGTTCGGTAAATTTAGTTAAGTTTAGGTTATGTTAGTTCAGTTTCGGTTTGATTCGTGTGTTTAATTAAGTTTAGGTTTGGTTAGGTAAAGTGGTGGTTAGGTTAGGTTTAATTTGGTTATGTTAGGATCGGTTAGATTAGGTTAGCTTAGGTTAGGTTCGGTTAGGTTCGATTCGGATCGGTTAGATTAGGTTAGGTTAGGCTCGGTAAGGTTAGGTTTTGTTTCGGTTTGGTTAGGGTGGTCACTCCACCCTTGCTTGGTTAAGATATTTCCCATATTTAAGACACAAATGTATGCTATATTTTCATATACCACAATCAATATGTTGATCGGACCACAGGAACCGAATACCACAAACAAAAATCAACACAATGTAGCTAGCATCGCTGAATCTTGGTTTTCAGTATTGAAGGTCCATCACAAAATACAGCATAAAACACACATAGCAAAACACATGTGCCCACTTAAATTAAGTTACAGAGAGGAACTGTTTAATGAATAAGACACCACACATAGCAAACACATGTGCCCACTTAAATTAAGTTACAGAGAGGAACCGTTTAATGAATAAGAATCGATAGTTACAAATAGGAATGAGATCAACAAGTAAATTAAACATAGGCTCAATTCTGCAAATGCATGCTGTTATGCGTTGTAGAGAATATTATCGTCCCAACTTCTCTCAAAAATCGTTAAACTGAAAATATATTAAACTGTTGTCCTCTCAGTTAATTATATGGATGTGAAACATGGACTCTTACTTTAAGAGTAGAGACAAGATTACGAGGATTTGAGAATAAAGCTCTTAGGAATAGTTTTGGACCAAATGGAGGCAAACAGGTGAATGGAGAAGACTACAATACACTGAGCTATATTATTGTTATAGAGAACTAGATATAATAACAGTTAAGTCTGGTAGATTGCGATGGGCAGGACATGTAGGGCACGAACTGGAAATGAAAGAGGAAAATTGAAACTTTTAAAAACAAGACGGAAAACGCCCAGTAGGTATACAAGGATGAGGTAGGAAAATAACATTAACCATCAATTAAGATAAGTAGATTACACACGGGATGATTGGGAAACATTAGTTCAGAATTTATTATTTTGATAGTGTCATTGAGTTAATTAATTCATAACAAATATTTGAACCCAATACAATTCCATGACGATGCTGGTGGGGGTATTTGTGTTTTTCAAGTCCCCAGAAACCAAACTAGCAATTATATAGTTACATAGTTATTGTTAGAGCGCCCTTGCTAGGAAAATCTTGGCGAGAAACCGCACAAAGAAGGTATTCAGAAGAAAATGTCAGATAGCATCAATGTTGAAAGGAAATTGTGACTTTTCAGCGTTAGAAATGGTGGAAGAGAGATCAACGGGTGGGAAGAACACTTTAGCCGTTAAAAAGGCGACTCTCCTACAGGGAGAAATGTTTAAACAAACCAATACGTCCAAATGGTGTTATCTCATAATTAATAATGAACGACAGTCTTCAAACCCTAAACTAATTCGTGTCGCAATTATTATCTAGGGAAGAAAGCACCAACAATTTTACCCAGAGACCTCTTCTTACAAGTTTGGTACTATCGTACGTGCCATAAATCCAGATAGCCGACACTGGTTTTTAGTCATTTTCGAAGGAACATATACTTACGATTTTTACGTCCTAAAAAATCCACAAACGCCGGCAGGGTTTATTACCGTGAACTTAAAACCAGAAGAGAGCATGAAAAGCTCATGTCTAGTAAGATCGATTGCAGCGCCTAAGAAGAATGAAAATTTAAAAAAGCTCTAATAGTATGCATATTACATTCTCCAAGTCATATTATCCAAAACTGTAACATGATACCACTTTTTTTAATAAAACCGGGCTGAGAATATTTAAACATGAGGAATCTTGTTTAATTTGATATCCAAAACGATTTGGGAACTTTTTCCCTACGTTCAATAAATGATTTTATAAAAAACAGATAAATTTCACAATTGTAAGTAACTATGCGAGATTGTGAAGTGGATTTGCAGAAGTGAGGAAGTTATTGAAAAGCGAGCGATAGCAAGGATTTAATTTCCGAGATTCTGTAACACATTTCACAAACGTGAGTTGTACATTTTTTTCTTTTTTGCTCGATGGTGTAATTAAAATTACAAATAACAGTAAAATAATAGCATCTCTGTTGGAAATATTTGAGTTCATTATAAACAACTCACTGAAATTAGCAGTCTGGCCGTATATACACTAAATGCTGAAAATAATTCAGTTATGACTACAGCACGCAGTGACACCAATCGGGGATAAAATGGCGGAAAGAATGAATTTATTGATTAATATCGTTTGAAATGAAGCTCGGTTGATTAAAAATGTAGTGAATTTTTTTCGTATATGGTAAAATCACACTACCTTTTGGATATATTTTTGTATATACATCGTACGAAGTATATAAAAACGGCAGTGGTTTTAATCCCGGCCCTGGGTCAGTAATTTGTGATATTACAGTACAGTAATTTAGTTATTTACGCCTATAGGATGACAACACGAAATTTAGGAAATTGAACTTTCAATCTTGGTCGCCAGTCCTGTGAGTCCGACAGAACACATTATCGTGCAATAAATGACTGTACTATTGTGGCCTTTGTTGCTAATGTTGACGTAATAACTGTATCGTAACGAAGCAACGTCACTAAATGTGAAAATACAAAACAATTTTACAAATTAATTTTAAAATATATTAATATTTGAAAGATTGAGTTCAGAAGTGTTTATTCTACCAATATATACCGTGGATATTTATTTATAGGCCTTCCTCTATCGGGTAAATATTCAAAACCATTGTTATCATCTTTAAATGTAGGGAACAAGGATATATCCAGGAAAGTCACTTTTCGGCCAGTGAGGCGATTAGAAACAAAGGGAAGTAAATGATTTTTTTCTCTTGACAAACGGGGTGTGTTTAAGCATTAATGTATTTTGCAATTATCTGGGGGGGAAACACGCATCACCCGAAGTTATCATTTTGAATTATCTATTATTTTCTTATACAACTTCAACTTTAAAACTGTTTACTCAATACTGCACAACTTGCACTTTTGCTCCTAACCGCATCAATTATACAACATACAAACCTTTTTTAAACAGCATGTGCCAAATTTGGTAGGTAAATTAACCCATAATTAAACAGATTCTTTTAAACTTTCAGATTCCTAAAATATAGTGCTTTCCATTGAGAATATGATACTCTATTTCGACAATAAAGTGACTAACGTGGTACTATTCCTGTCCCTCAAATGTGTATTAATATATCACGTGATGCACTGCATATGCATTTGAAAGCTAACTCATTGAAAATAAAAACAAATGTATTGTAAATTTGCAATAATATCTGTTTTTCATTCTTATGGATAACATTTTCTTTCATTTTGTTTTTAAAATAACATCTCCTTCTTTAAAATAAACAAAACTTCATGCCGCGAGAGTCTTGCAAGACAATTGATCTATTAATTGGCTGACCTCTCGTGTCATTTTATAGAGCTAGGCAAAAGTGTGTAAAGTGACGGCCACAGACGATAATTTAAACAGTATATGGTTGGTATGTGGTCAAAATGTCTTCTAATTTTTACAAACGCTATTTATTAGAGCTGCCCAAATTCATCGCGATCCTGGTTGGACACCGATCTTCTTTCTATCTAACTCACTGGCTCGATCGAACCCGTAGGTTTATGGTCTCTCCATATATCCCTTACTGAGCTAATATCTTCCATTCAACCACTGTGTAATCTACTTCCATCAAATCATGGATGTTTTTATCCCACCTCATTCTTGGTCTACCAACTGGGCGTTTCCCAAAGGACACCGATCTCCTACTGATCAATTTTCCGTGAGAAAATTCCTTCTCCATAGAGACTTGGAGTTTCGTGGACCAGTGACAAGACATGATACATTAGGTCGTCGGATTTTTCGATTCCTGTGGTAATTATTATAAATAGAAATCTTCGCATTAATCATATTTGAAGAGAAAAATTATACGCTCAGAACGGGACTTGAACCCGGGACCCTTGGTTCTCTAGACCAAGTGCTCTACCAACTGAGCTACCTGAGCAAGTACCGATCTAAACGCAAATTTTCTCTATATACATTGTAATTCCCAACCACCAAATGCTGTGAAGCCATGCTTCTATCTTGCAAATGGCGGCTCCTTTATTAAGAAGACATATTTGGGAATTATACATTACAGCCAGTACGGCTTTTTCCAAGTTTTTATTATTGAGTTCGTACATCTCAATGATGGATAAATCATATTTGAAGAGAAAAATTATACGCTCAGACCGGGACTTGAACCCGGGACCCTTGGTTCTCTAGACCAAGTGCTCTACCAACTGAGCTACCTGAGCAAGTACCGATCTAAACGCAAATCTTTCTCTATATACATTGTAATTCCCAACCACCAAATGCTGTGAAGCCATGCTTCTATCTTGCAAATGGCGGCTCCTTTATTAAGAAGACATATTTGGGAATTATACATTACAGCCAGTACGGCTTTTTCCAAGTTTTTATTATTGATTTCGTACATCTCAATGATGGATAAATCATATTTGAAGAGAAAAATTATACGCTCAGACCGGGACTTGAACCCGGGACCCTTGGTTCTCTAGACCAAGTGCTCTACCAACTGAGCTACCTGAGCAAGTACCGATCTAAACGCAAATCTTTCTCTATATACATTGTAATTCCCAACCACCAAATGCTGTGAAGTCATGCTTCTATCTTGCAAATGGCGGCTCCTTTATTAAGAAGACATATTTGGGAATTATACATTACAGCCAGTACGGCTTTTTCCAAGTTTTTATTATTGATTTCGTACATCTCAATGATGGATAAATCATATTTGAAGAGAAAAATTATACGCTCAGACCGGGACTTGAACCCGGGACCCTTGGTTCGCATTAATGGTTTTCTTACGTCTATTGCTTGCTTTGTTCATTTACTCCAGGTTATGTACATACTTAGAATATCGTACTTATTGATTTTTCTCCTTTAATGATTTTCTCTCTTTTGCAAGTTAATACATGACATTCAGACTACAATATTATACACTACATAAGTTAGTTATTTCGGTAGATCAACATAATGTTTCAGGTCTAGTTTAATGTAAAAGTTAACAAAACAAATTTCATAAAACATCACGAAACGTCTTGAAAGAAGTGAGTATGTAAAGGCATCTGGTGGAAAGAACTCATCACCCCAAGTTATATATTTGTGTAAGTGTAAAGCTATCACATTACAGAGAGCTATTGAAAATGTAGATTATGGCTGACGCCTCTTTAGACAATTGGATACTATTTATCTCCCGAGTTTTCAGTATTGCTTGATGGTAATTTTTAGTCAAGTAAATATATCTTGTACTCATTGATTTTAGAGGCTGAGTAGAACCCAGTGATATGATCCTACCGCAATGGTTGGTAATGTGGTAAAAATCCTGACCGCATCTGGAATCGAACTCGCGACTCCCGGCTTATAGTCTATTGCCTTATCAAATTATGCACCGTGTTTCTGACTATTTTTTCCAGAATATATTAATGAATTTCTCCTATTCCAGTTGATTTTGATGATCTTATTCTTCTTCTTCTTCTTCCTTCCAAGTATTAGGCCAAGGCCTGTTACGATCCTATAGAAAATTTTCCCTCCAGCGTTTCATAGGACGGCCCAGTGATCTTCGTCCTCTTGGTATATAATTATAAACAGCTTTGGGGATCCGATTTGAACTCATTCTTTCAATAAGGTGTTTCCAATTTAGTTGGTACTGTTTAATATATTCCAAAATTGGCGTAGTTTTCAATTCTTTTAAGATATCGGTGTTCCTTTTCCGATCCCATCCGGTGTAACCCGCTGTTCTGCGCATGAATCTCATTCCACAAGCCGTTTATTCTGCTTTCATGTTGTCTTTTTAGTGTCTATGCTTCACTACCATAGGTCAACACTGGTCTAGCCAAAGTGTTATATAAACGTAATCTGGTGTTTTTTTGTACAAGGGATGATTTCATAACTTGATTAATAATTCCTAAACTTTTATTATAACTAGTAACTTTTTCCAGGGATATCTTTTTCATCCCAGATAGTTGATCTTATTTAATACACTAATTCACCCTCTTTTTTTATTTTACCCTAAACGATTTTTCTGAAAACATTTTTTATGCTGGGCGGATGAAAATAAATATGAACGAGAAATAAACATTAAATAGGTACAAGATGACTTGCCTAGCTGAGACTTTATTTATGACTCCGGGTACATCATGAAGATAGTAAAGAACAACGCAATATAACAAACGCATATCACACCCAATGTTAAGTTAGAAAGAGGAAATGTTTAATTAATAACAATCCTAAAAAAATGTCTACGACCATCAGGGATTCCATGATCCTGATGATAGTAGGAATATTTCGAGCTAAATCAGAAGTACCATGGCAGTATTGGAGAAACCTTGAGCGAGAAACAAAATAATTAATTAATCTCTAAGAACGTGTCAAACTGCATCAATGCCGGAAGAGAAAATTTGACTTTCCAACAAAAAGATGGCAGAAGAGAGATCAATGGGCAGGAGGAAAATGTTAGCCGAATAGAAGATAATCTTCTACGGGATATAATCTTGCATAAACCTAGCGTTCCAAGTTATAGTTTGGATGTTAGAACCCACTCCAAAAATAATCCGAGAAAAGAAGCTAGACTATGTATAGTCGGGTAAAACTTAGTTTAAAAACCTAAAATTCATTCAGTGTTATGATATCATTTCTAATTAAGGACGCTCTTTAACATCTAAGATCATTAGTGTACAATTCAAATCTGAGCGAGAAAGGATAAACATATTTTGCTTCGAGTTATTTTTCTTCAAACGTGAGGTTCTTTTACGTTCCGTAAATATATTCACGGTACCGAAGTATTTGGTGACTTTCCGACGGAACCGGTACTCAGTATTTTTGCGACCTGTAAATCCACAGATCTCTGAGAGTTTGAACTCGTGACCCTGGGATCCAGATGGACGCATGGTAACCATTAGTCTAGTCGACCAAGATTTTCTATGACGTTCAAGAAAAAGAAGAAGAAGCAAACATTGGACAAAGAGAATATATTTGATTTTTTTTTTTCTATTTGCATGAATATTACATAATTACTAACCAACTCACTGGCATGATCGAACACACAGGTTCATGACCGCACGGACATAAGCTCTTCATACATCCTACCCTGATCTAATGGTTTCCAATCATTCCCTGTATAATCCACTTCCCTCAAATCATGGTTAATATTATTCTCCCACGTCATTCTTGGTCAACCAATTGCGTGTTTTTTTCCTTCTGGTTTTCCTATAAAGAAGCTTCCACACACATCTTTCATTCCACATTCTTGACACATGTCCTACCCATTGCAATCTACTGGACTTAACTATACTTATTATATCTGGCTTCCTATAAAAACCATGTAGTTCAATGTTATGTAGTCTTCTCCATTCACCTGTCTGATTAACTCTCTTTGGTCCAAACGTTTTCCTGACAACTTCCACCCAATATCAAATTAACAAAATTTTAACTTAGTGTCACATTTTTATGAAGATAATGCTGTGATTTGAGAATTTTTAAACATGGAATTCCACGAGAAAATTAAATGTATTTTTTTTGTTTTATTCCATATTGGGCTTTTCCGCTATGTATAGTTAATCCATCCATAGTAATTCTGTCCGAGGGCAGGTCTTTCATTGCAATCATAGCATTTTCAAGCTATGATTTGCAGCTTTACAATGGATTTATAGGTGTGGTAGCTATCAATTGCTTTCCACACCAGACTAGGATGATGATGGCCGGATGATTTTCGGGGACCGTTGGGCCCTAAGCTTCCTGTCATTTTTCTAACAGGTGAGGAAAAACCCCGAAAAAAACCTCACCCAGGGTCCTATCCCGACCGGGAATCGAAGCCGGGCCCGCTGCGTGATAAGGCAGCACGCTACCTCGGTGGACTTATAGTTAATATGAATACATCAATTCCAACCCTCAGGGGTCCTCATCTAGGGGATATGTGGATGGCGACCAAGCTGAACAAAACATTTCTTCCACTTACTTGTGTTTTGCACTCTTTTAACTTTACTATCTAACCTCTCTTGGTTGTTTTTTCGACCCCGACGCTATTAGGGCATCTGAGGGCTAGGGAGTCTTTCCTTTCTTCCATTTCTTCTTTCCTTTATTTTGTTTTCTTCTCCAGAAAAGCCTGACCAGAGGCTATAAGATGGCAGCCCCATCACTGGTCTTGCCTTCCTTTGGCCAGCAACCAATCGAAGGGACTATTATTATGCTTTCAAGTCTTATACAAGAATTTCCCGGGGAGGGAAAATTTTCAATAGGATCGTAATAGGCCTTGGCCTAATACTTGGAAGGAAGAAGAAGAAGACATTGTAGCACCACTATGTAGCACCACTCTGGAGGGCCACTATGAAGCGTGATAGTCTGCTCGGCTACTTGCTACAGGGTCCACTCCTACAACTTAAGGATGAGGGATCCTTACTGCTGGACAGTTTGGATTAATGGTGCACCGGACTAAGGTTCTCAGGGGTTCTTATTATCGGAGAGCACAAGGATCTTATCTCAGGTGTAACGGAGGATTATTTGACGGGAGAGCGACACCAGGAAAATGTGAACAGCTCTACATTAATGCACAGTTTTACACAAAAAGAATCACACTTCTTTATTCTTCTAGACTTGAATTTTCTCCCTTTTTTACACTAGTTAATCTGCCGGCGGAGATATTTGCTGGGTAGAGCCAATCTATATGCAGTAGATTTATGTCTCTACCGAAATATGTACTAATTTTTACAGAGTCCGACCCTTAACAGCACTCGGAGACCACATGCCTCCTGACGACCGTGTCTCGACTTCACTCCTTGACTCCCCTGCGGGTTCTCACACAATATTCTTTTCTCAAAATTGTTGGCCTACATACAGCAAAGTTCTCTGTCCGACTTACAATTTATTTTAATATGCCCTCTGATTGGGCATTACCCCCGGGTAGGGCGTTCTCATAATTGACCCAGGTAACAACTTATCGATAAATAGGATTTTAATTGCAGAGGACGTTTGCCAAATTTGACCGGACTCATACCTAAAGGGATTTCTTAGCTCTATTTGCCCATTGGCTGGAGGTCTTTTCTGGGCAACAATAGATGGCCTACTTCCTCCTTCCTTTCTCTTCTGGGCTTCCCACGCAACTTGATTTTGGGTAAAATATGTTTTTTCCTTAACATTAGCAAAATTTCAAAAGGCCGGATATCGGCAATAAAAAGATGTCCCAGTCCTAATTGATTTATTGGGAAGAGAAAATAACACTTGTTTTTTCCTTACTTCAATTTTATAAGGGTCTTCCCGTCTTGGGGTGTTTTTGCTAAACAGTAGCCTGTACTACAAAAACAAGTTACCCAAAGGAAGTCATACTCTATTGTCCACAGAGATCTGTATGTTATCCAGTTGCTTGTCCTTCATAAAAATACAGAAACGAGCAGAACTGCTCGCTCATAAATATATCAAGTTGACGGACAGTCTACTTAGGAGAACTATGAAAATATGAGAAAAATATATCTTGAGGCCCTTTATAAAAGTTACTTGCGGCATATGGGATTTTCTGCCATAAACATCGTAAAGTGGCGACATGTTTAATTGCTTTGCAAAACATCTGCCTATGTCTGATTGTCGACTGAGAAATAAAGCGAAGTTACTATTTAATATTAGATTCCCTTAAATATCATACATTGATATACATTCATGAGAATTTATATTATATCAATTATAATTTAAATTTATAAAATTCAAACTATTACGGCGGGGGGATCTAAATATTGCTTCAACATCAATTCCAATAACCTCACACTTTGTACGTAGGGCACGTTTATGTGACGACTTGTCCGGAGAAGGATTTTAACTATGGATCACACACTCACTTTTTTAACCACACAAGGACATGACGGGCCTCCTTGAATGAGCGATCAGCTCAATACCAGGGCCTCCTCCAAGGCAAAACAACACTAAGACGAAACACACCATCTACACACCTATTTATACTAAACATGGCGAATATGATAATGATGGTCTGGTGAAGTTCGGGGAACATTTGCCCTAATAATTTACAAAGAAGATAACTTTCATATAACATTTGTATAAAGTGCGCCTTGTTCAATAACAAATAATTATGCAATAACTTGCGAGTACGTTACCAAGCAACGCCACTAAATGAGAAGTTGAAAAATATTTTAAATTAATAAAATATTAATATTTCACAAATTGAATTCAAAACTGTTTTGTCTATAACTTTATACTGCTACGAATTTTAGACAGATCAATGACAAACGCTTTTTTCTATCAGGTAAATATAAATCCATATTCAGATACCATATTTACCGTTTAATGGCTGACACAGCTAGCTCATTCAGTAACGTAACAAATGTGTCTCTAAACTTACAAATATTTTATTTTACCTTACTTTAGATAATATTTTGTATTATGCTTTAACATTTAGCCATTCCTATCTTTAAACAAATTGAACTCATGGAGCGATGAGTGTGCAAGACACCTGGTGTAACAGCCGCAGTCCACTGTCATTTCAGAGAGGTAGACGTTATAGCCATGTGCGATAAGTGGAACCCGTCGGATTCCCAAAATGTTATACACGGTATATATCGGTATATTCCTAACAATTCTAGGTGGACACCGTTCCACACTAGCCGACATCTAATAATACATCAATGTGCACCGCTGTGGTCTCGAGGTAGCGTGCAGCCTTTTCACGTAGCTGGCCCGGGTTCGATTAACGGTCGGGGCAGGCTCCTGGGTGAGGTTTGTTTCGAGGTTCTTCCTTACCTGTAAGACAAATGTCACTAATCATAGGGCACAACTGTCCCCGAAAATCATCCGGCCATCATCATCATCCTTCACCGGTGTAGAAAGCAACGGGAAGCTATCACACATATAATTCCCTAGTGAAGCTGAAAAGCATAGCATGTAAATTCTATGATTGCAATGAAAGACCTGCCACCGGGCAGAACTACTATGGATGGATGAATGGATGGATGGATTAAATAATGCACTTTTTTAAAAATAAATTTGCCATTAGGCCTATGAATATTTAAACGGAGAAAAACTATGTATAATCTATCTATAATGGCGTAGCCCATTGTTGAGCCATAGCCTCACCTCTGCAAGTAGTTACTAGTGCAAGTTAATTTTTAGTTATCTTATTTGCTCATAGGTTGTCATGGATGTCATGGCGGTCAACACACCCACCCAATGAGACATCTAACAGGCAACTAAGGTATTACTAGGATGTTGAGGTCAGTAAATTTTGCTTAGAGGCCTATTTATTCAGGCTTAAGGATCTTTTACGAGCCTGAAAAATCTTAAGATTCGGGACCCACAGATTAAAGTCCCTCCCGGGGGACTTCCTCCTTGAATTTTTCCGTCCTAAAAAATCCATCGACCCCGACAGGGCTTGAACCCGCGACCCTCGGTACCAGAGGGAAGGAGCATAACCACTAGTCCACCGAATCAAAACTATATATAGCCTAGTAACCATTTAAATTTATTATGGGATATTTCCCCTAAGCACAATTAACACATTTATTAAAAGAAGATTGATTTCATAACAATTTGACAAAATGCGCCTTGTTGCATAGCGACAACACGAATGATGATACAATAACCGTAACGTTACCAAGCAACGTCATCGAATATCAAATAGAAAATTGCGGGTTTAAATGATATTAATTAAATATTGATATTTTACAGATTGGATTCAAAACTGTTTAACCTGTGTAGCTGAGATTTACAGACAACGCTTCCTCTATCAGGTAAATATTAAATACATTTTCAAGTATCTCATATACCATCGTTTAAATGCTCGTTATTATGATATATCGTATGCATATAAGGTAAGTTAATTGATATTATAACAAATTTTATTCCAAAATTAAAAATATTCCATTTTATATAATTTCACAATATAATATGTTGTTATACTGTTTTTATTAAACTTCTACGTTCTTTAACAAAAGAAATACTTGTTGTCGCGAGAGGCCTGCAAACTGTCTAACCACTTAGGACTATTATATTTTTTGAGAGGAAGTCGATAATCTAAATAGTATATGGATAACGTGTGGTCAGCCTCAACCTGGAAGCCGCTATATTTTAGAGTTACCATAATTCTTGATGATGCTGACTGGGTATCGGCCCCAAACTGGGCAAAATTTCACAAGAAAATTGTTCCTTGTAGCGAGTGAAACTAACTCACGTTCCGTAGCTCCGCGCCAAGGCATGATGCTTCATCCCGATCCATTCTTAATTATATGACACTTTCCGGGTCAATTATTTTCTTTTGTCTCACAATGGAGTATTGGAACAATTTAGGCGGCCAAAAGTCGATTTTCTGAAATTTATTCTAGACAGGAAAAAAATAGCACATGTCAGAGCTGAATAAACAGGCGATAATACGACACTCAATTTTCATCAGGCAGTGCTACCTTGAACCTGTATGACCAATCGAAAGTTGACCGTCTCTCATAGTGCAAGTATCTTTCCTCGGCGCTCTTTGTACAAGCTTATGTTCCACATAGATTATTGCGTATTAGGGATTACATTTTAAGTGGATAGTTATGGATTGTGATAAACCAGAGTAATTATTAACACATTTTAATTATTTTTATTCTCTTGATAACTATTTTGACTCAGATAAAGCTTCTTCAAACAGAGCACTTTCTCGTTATTTTCTCAAGTACATTTGAACAAACTTGAGTATTTTAGTTATATTTCTGGACATTTTCGGCCACTTTCCTTTTTCTATGGTAGAAAGTTTAAAGTATTGGCTTCACGATTTCTTGAAAATCGATCGTGGAAATTCGCGGTTTTCCGAGATATTCAGGTTCGTTTAGGTATTAGCAAAAAAGTGATATTTTAAACTACGTGATTATTTCTCGAATTTTGAAATTCTCGAATTTTGTTTTAGAACCATCGAGCATCAGTATAATGACTCAAGAAGCTTGTTCAACATTATAAAACAGCAACATTGTTCGAATATTAACAAATAACGAGATTTTTAGGAAAATTGCCTTTTACACTATAACATTTACTCAGGCAAACAAATAAAGGGAATGAAGCACAAAACCTCACATTTTAAGTTCGAATTGAAAAGAATATGGATAGCAGCACACAAAAAAGAGGAAACATTTCTTAATAAAAGTAGCAATTAACTTGAAGGGATATTCACAATCCCTAAGGCAGCGAGTCTAACAGGACGGCCAACGAAAACATTTCAAGATTTGAACGAGAGAAGACAAAGAAGAAGGAGAAGGAGAGGTTTTACATGCCAGTAGAGATACGGGTGTCCTGACTTAAGCTGCATAAGCGAAGTTAGGAACTGCAGAAAGAAGAGATGGTTGTAAAGTACATGGAAATAATGAATTCTTCAATGTGGGCAGGAAAATTACAAGAGAACAAACTCTTATAGTCTTCACAGAGCAGAATCATCAGTTTTAAGAACATTGATCATGTTTGTTAAATATGGTTTTCTAAAACACAATGTTAAATAATATGGAACACCGACAAAAAACACGAATCCTTGCTACAGTGTGTTAAAAAGGTAAACATGGATTGCTATCCGGATGAAGAATCATAACATGTTACTGACACTTTTACTGCAATTAATTTACAACAGTTGTTGGATTTTACTATTACACGACAGCTGACATTTAGAATAAGTAGTTCAGACTTTAAATGAAGAGTAAAATACAACATTGGTGTTAATTTGCAACTGGGGTTGTGACAGATCGCAACAAACTCAATATAAGTCAACTAGAAATTTCAGAATTATGCTGACTCAGGTAGAAATATTTTTTTAGAATTCTTTTGTGCCACTTCAATTAACTTTAGCGCAAATAAAAATAATGAAACCTTGTCGTGCGAAACCTATTATCGCTGCTTAACAGATCGTGTTCATACTTGTATAAGGCCACGACCAATAGAAAACGCACAATTTTTAAGGAAACTTCGGAAATGTTACTTCCAGTCAAATCTGGAACGGATACAGCTGAATCTGAGAATTAATTCACAGAGCAGGTGAAAGTATCTTCTGATAAAGAACTGTGACTCTGATCATCAAACTCATCATCATCATCATCATCATAAAAGTGAACTTATGTCAGAATTTTTATGCAAAGTTAGAATTTGGCCTTAACCGCCTCCACATGAGCAAGTGGAAATTTCAAGAATATCCAACAAAATGACACATTTACTTGATATTGCACGTTCTGAACACAGATGGAATGTTTACTGCTTTAGCGGTGCTCTTATTCAGGAATACTTTCCCAAGTCTGATAATAGTCATTAAGAATTGGACTACATATTTTAAAAACGTAAAATACATGTTTTTCACTAAAATGTACTATCTTTCTCTTAAAATACAACTAACTTAGAAAGAGGGCGCATTTAGACTTAATTGATTTGCAAAAAAAAATTTGGCCGCCTAATTCGGCCAAATACCCCACTGTGTGCGCGTCTATTGATTTTTTTACATATAAATTCCAGGTTATGTGATTCTCATATCCATATTTTAATATAATTATTTTCGTTAGTAATTATATCTTTGTAGGATCCTACCGTTTTTTCCTGCAACAATTTTCAATTCAGGATTTATCCATACTGATCACATACAAATCGTTCATTCGTCCCTGTGACGTCAGACATGATTCACCGGCACAATTATCGTTTACAGACTTCTATAAATGTAGGTGCTTCATCTCATCTCACCCCTCATCCCGACACTAAGTTGGACACGAGTTGAGGATATTATATAATAATAATTATTTATCTTTATCAAGTTACACTACTGCTTAATGTTTATTATTTTGTCCTCAGACTTTAAAATTATACATTGTTAAGTTACGTGTAAATTGTTATTTTTCAGATTTATTTATGGATGTTCTGTAATTTTCATAATTTATAGCTGGGCTTATCTAAGTTTCATTTTCTTCTTCTTCTTCTTCTTCTTGCAAGGATTGAACCGTTTTGGTTCATTCCGGCTTCAAGTATTATAGCTGTTGTGTCCATCTTTTTCGTGGGCGTCCCGGATCTCTTCTTCCTCATCTTGGTTGATAGTTCAGACTTTTCCTAGGCAATCTGTTTGTATCCATTCTGTAGACATGTTCATACCATTTTCTCCTACACTCTTATATTATATCTGTCAAACTGCATATTTGGATAGTTCTTTACGGAAACTTCACTTCGTTTTTTATGCATTAAAGTGTATCCTGCCAAAAATCGTAAATATTTCATTTCTGCTGCTAAGTTTCATTTTAAAAGCAAAATTATCTCGAAGTTCGGATGTACACGTTTTGTGCCGTAACCTACGTCTAGACATATTTAATAATAATAATAATAATAATAATAATAATAATAATACTTTATTTATTCTGGCAGAGTTAAGGCCATATTTAGTGTTTTATCAAAATATATTCTTCAATTTACTTTTAATGGTGAAATATTAAATATAGTCTTATAATTAAATACAACAAACAGATCAGTCATGGCCGGACGAATAAACAAGGCAGAATTCTTATTCAAATTTGAGTAATTAGAAATGTGAACGGTTGTCGTTTGTTAAAAAGCATGCTTTAATGTTTGAACGGACGTGACCTACATTTAGGAAAACTATACTATGAGGGGTTAGAGACCCCTAGCACCCATAGGGATATGACATGTAAACACAACGTAATATGACCGATGCTACTGTCGAAACCGATTAATTTTAAGTCCAACTTTTTACGAAAAGTGTCCCTATGAGGGAGCGAGATGAGAAGAAAAATGAATAATAAAATGGGCCGAGATTAGCGTCTAATGCATGGTCTTTGTAGTCGATAAGTTGATTATTGACATCCGGATGACATTTAATCCGAACTTTGACATCCAGTCTTCCTTTGGAAGTTAAGGGGGACAAGGACCAAAAAAAAATAGAAAGTAAAAAATGAGCGAGAATAGTGTGGAACCTATAAGAGCCGTAGTCGGTAGACAGATTGTTCACATCCAGATGAGATTAAAAGCATAGCTCCGCAGGGATTTTAAAATAATCGAAAATCACTGACATTAGTTTAAAACCGTATTCGGGGTCGCCGAGAATAATGAAGATAATTCTATACATAAAGTTCACGTTTAGCAGAAGAGGAGTGACAAGGGTGAAAAGTAAGCTGATGACGACATGGAAATACGGAAAATAACACATGAGACTTTCTATATTTGTGTGTGTGGATAAAGGAATATAAATTATATTATTCGCTAATTCATGTACACAATCACGTCATATACATCAAATTCTATTAAGAGCCTAACAATCTTCGGACTCGGATCCCATGGCTTATAGTCCCTCCTGGAGGACTTCCCCTTTACATTTTTCCATCCTAAAAATCCGTCGACCACGGTCTGGTTTGAACCTACGACCTTTGGACTAGAGGTAAGTAACGTAACCACTAGAGCAACACGGCCGACATGACGTTAGGTAGTTCACATTAATTTACTAAGTTTCCAGTTCACTTGATTGACAATTACAAACTAAACGAAACATCAAACCGCATTAGGGTTATTTATGTTGTTAGGTAGGCAACAGCCTTATGGACAGTCGAGGGCATTATTAATCCAAATTGTGTATAAGTCGAAGGTGCAAGAGGGTCTTAAAAATCGTATTCAAAATTGTTTGTGGTCAGAACTTTGAAAGAACCAAAAATGGGGATCGAGACCTGTCAATTATCTTTACCTCCCAAATTTCTTACAATAGACTACTTTTTCTACTTACTCATACAATTATTTACGATATACTAGCGGACCCGGCAGACGTCGTCTCCTCGTCTCATAGCCGGACAATAAAAATATAAGTTATGTTTTATCGTAAAATTCACTAATTAATAAGTTCGCAAGAACACTTCTCACTCTCTGTTGTAGCTCAAGAAGCTTGCATTATAACGTCACATTGTAGTCCCGCGGAATATGTCGGTAATGCATATTTCTACACATTTTATATAAAAAAAAATCCTATAACCCAATCGCAGCGCCATCTACCGGGTCCGCTTTAGAAAAAAATAATAAAATTCGGTCCAGTTGTTTAGGCAGTTTTTCATTTTGGATTTCAAGTAAACATCCATTTCTAATTGTCCGATTTCGCCCCCCTTTAGATAATACCTACCTGGGTTTGTTTTAATGCGATATCCTGAGTTTCGGTGTAAAACATAGAATATTGTGACCACTAGAGCGATGTTTAAATTTTTATTTCAAGTGAACTCCTTCACTCAATGGTTTTGTAGGATCCAGTTGTGATTCTAAACCACTTCTATTTGTAGGATTTCGCTCATTTTTGGATAACACCTACCTTGGATTATTTTAACAGAATACACTGATATTCGTTGTGAAACAACGAAAAATGTGATCCCTAGAACTGTTATTTAAATTTCGTTTCATTGACCTCCTACACCTAATGTTATACAACTTAATAGATAACGGCTAAGCACTATCTAAACGCCTTGATATACAAATTTTCACGAAGATCGGTTGAACAATTTAGAAGTCTACACGCCTAAAGAATAGACAAACATACATTCATAAGTATATATATTATTTTATAAATATTAATGGATCGACTTATCCATTCGCAGTCTATTTGTCATAATTGATACATAAATTACCATTATAATGTCAAACAGTAAACAAAAATTTAAAAATCGTCAACGGGTTTAAATAACAAAGCTATCATTAGAATTTTGAAAGTAATTTTTGTCACATTTTACAGAGCTATAATTTCATGTCTAGTTATTCATGAATATTTTGAAAACATTGACGTGATGGGAGAAAACGTAGATCATTTTCGAATTCAGGACACGAAATCCGTTTAGAATCACCTATCAGATTTTGAAAAACAAAAATAACTCTTAAAATGCAGAACGGTGTATATCAACGACACTATTTAAAAGCTAAACTAATTCGTTTTGAAATTATAATCTAGAGGAGAAAGTGCCAACAATTTTGCCCAGAGACCTCTTCTTACAAGCTTGATATTATCTTATGTGCCCTAAATCCTGATATGTGGCACTACTTTCTAGTCCTTTACGAAGGAAAATGTACTTACGATTTTTACGTCCTAAAGATCCACAAACGCCGTCAGGGTTTGTTCCCATGAACTTTAGAACCAGAGGCGAGCACGATAAGCTCTAGTCTAGCAAAATCGATTTCAGCGCTTAAGAAGTATGCATATTACATTCTCAGTGTCATATTATCTGAAACTGTAACGCCACTTTTTAAAAAATAAAACTGTTCTTAGGAACGTTTAAACATGAGGAAACTTGTAATTTGATTTCTAAATCTATATGGGACATCTACCCCTGTGCCACAAAAATAATTTTATTACAAACAGATACATTTCACGATAGTAAATTAAAACGCGTGGATGGGATTTGGATTTTTACACAAACGAGGAAATGATTAAAAACCGAGCGTTACCAAGGTTTTTAATTTCCGAGATTCTGTAAACCACCTCACAAACGTGTTTTGTACATATTGTTTGCACGATGGTGTTATCATAATAAATAATAGTAAAATAATAACATCTTTGTTGGAAATATTTTCGTTCATTATAAACAACTGACTGTCGTTAGAAGTCTGACCAATGTATATGCAGTAAATGCCTAAAACAATTTAGTTGAGACTACAGCAGGCCGAAAAATAATCAGGGATATAATGGTGGCAAGAATGAATTTATTGATTATTATTGTTTCAAACACATCTCAATTCATATGAAATGCAGTGATTTGTTTGGTATAATTTATATTCACACCACCTTTTGGATATATTTTTCTATATATCTACATTGTACGTAGTATGCAAAAACGGCAGTGGGTTTACTTCCCGCCCTCGTGTTTAATTTGTAATATTACAGTACAGTTATTTAGTAGTTATGTATAGGTTGGCAACCCAGAAATTTAGGAAACTGCACATCCAATCATGGTCGTCATTTCTGTAAGTACGACAGGACGCACTATCTTGAAAATAATGTTTCTAGAAATGTCCTTCGTTGCTAATGTTGACGTAATAACCGTGTCGTAACGTAGCAACGTCACTAAATGCAAGATATTTTTACAAATTAAATTTTAAAATTTAATATTTGACAGATTGAATTCAGAATTGTTTCATCAATCAATATATACCGTGGAAATGTATATATAGACCTTCCTGTATCAGGTAAATATTCAATACCACAAGTTATCATCTTTAAATGAAGGGTACAAGGAAAAAATCCAAGAAAGCTAATTATCCACCACTAAAGAAATGTCTTTTAATTGAGGCGATTAGAAGCAAAGGGGCGTAAGTGTCTTTTTTCTCTTGAAAAAGGTGAGTTTGTAAAGGCATTGATGTCTTTCTCGAGTTACCTGGGAGAAAACACTCATCACCCGCAGTTATCATTTTAAATTACCTGTCTTTTTTATACAACTTCAACTTATAAATGTTTTCGCACTACTGCAAAGCTTGTACTTTTGCTTCCAAACTCCTCAGTTATACAAAGTACCTACTTTTTAAAATACGTGTCAAATTTGGAAGGCAAATAAACCTATGATTATACAATCTTTCGTACTCCTAAAACATAGAACTTTCCATTGAGAATCTAAAGGAAACTTACACTCTATTTTGACAATACTTACTTACTCACTGGTACTATCGAACCCGTAGGTTCATGGCCGCGCGCACGTAAGCTCTCCATACATCCCTATCCTGAGAATTATAGCCGAATTAAACGCCTGGTCCGCAGGATTTGGGGTTGATGCATCAGGCTTGCTTGCTATTCGTTAAAAAATTGTATTGCATTTTATTGTAAGCCTATGATTTCCCTTTACAGAGATTTAGGCGCTCTCCCCCTACAGGGAAGAATTTGAACCATACTAATTTAGTTACACTTGTTTTCGTATAGATGTCTTTTTGAGTGGTCCGGTGTCAGTGTTCCGCCTCCTACTGACATCTAGGAAACCAAGGTAGTACTAGGACGGAAAAATTCGGTACATTTTGCTTAGAGGCGTTTTCATTCAGGCTTAAGGATTTTTTACGAGCCTGAAAATCTTCAGACTTGGGACCCACGGCTTAAAGTCCCTCCCGGAGGACTTGCTCCTTGGATTTACCGTCCTAAAAAAATCCATTGACCCCGGCCGGGTTTGAACCCGCGACCCTCGGGACAAGAGGCAAGGAGCATAACCATTAGTCCACCGCGGCCGACTTCGTTAAAAAATACAACGCCCAAAAATCAAATGCTACATTGATTTAATAAAAAGCTACAAAACTGACTATTCTTTCAGGAACATGGAATATACAAGGGATTTGAAATAAGATTAAGGAAATAATGAATAGCTTAATAAGTACATTAATAATAATAATAATAATAATAATAATAATAATATATTTAACAAATATATTCAAAGTCTTAACGTCTTCCCTTCCACTTAACCAACTCTATTTTACAAAGCACAGTGTCAGGGTGAACCGGGAAAAGTGGGACTACGCCACAACGATATGTGAATCTAGAAAAGGAAAAAGAAGCAGAAGAGGACATCCACGACAGAGATGATTCCCAGTATTCAGTGCAGTAACAGGTGTGCAGTGAACTGGAATAACAAGAGACAAATAGAGCGAGTGTAGGTCTAGAATAACAGACCAATAAACTGATAAAGTAATAAAATAAAGAAGAAGTAAGGGAAAAACTGCACTTAAACTAGCGTGAAATATTTTTAAAGTCCTATACAACAACAGTGCGCATGCACCAGTGTTTATACAGCCAGCAATAACTCACAATCGACCACGTATCGATTATCATCCTCGATTACTATCGGTCACTATGAAATTTAAATGACCAATATTTGCAATAAATCGCCAAATGTTAAAAATAATATATCAATAATATTAAAATTACCAAACGTTTATTAAAAATGGGTGTACACCTACTTATCACTCCCTAACGCTGATCCAACCAGCGATACCCCAAAAACAGCGATAGAAAAATCATAGACTAAGTAATATACTGTGTGGATAAAATAGCATTTAGCATCACAATATTGTCTAACTGTGCCATAATATTGTGATTTGCATATTTAAATAAATACTTCAAAATTGTTTAATGATGTTATAAAAATTGTTTGAAAAATGTAAAATATTAAATAATGTTAGTAAATACAGACGAAGAGCTATAGTTTACAACAATATAACTGAAAAATCAAGCGCTAGTAGAAGTGCAGTTGAGCCGAAGTAAGAGATGGAGGCATAAGTGGATAGGGAAAGTAGAATAGAATTTTCAAGCTTGAATTAGATAAAGACTTGGAGGAAAAAGAGTATATAAATTAGGACAAGCGTAAGTAAGCAAATCCAATCATGGAGACTAATTCACCCTGTGATAATCATTGATCCTGATGATAGGAGTTCGTTATCCTGTAGGGGGTTAAATTAACTTATAAGTAGTGCCACGGCTTTCATTACAAATTCTGACAAGACAAGACATTCCACCAACCGAATGATGATTGCGTGTGCTAACTGTGTAATAAATACCATGCACAAAACTGCACAAGAAGAAAAGTGTCAATAATAAAATTAGGACTAGAATAGTTAATCATCAATATTTTGCACATTGTGCGCATTTTACTATTATTATAAGTAATGCCACGAGTGATTTCCAATTTATCTGGAGAATTTGGAAATGAAGAGGGGCATTTGTTAGGACTACCTAACGAATAAAATTAAGCTCTTTACTGACAAATCATTACTTAAATACAATTATTTTAAAATATTTATATATTTAATGTAAACGGCGATGTTTGAAAACAAATGAGAAATGTTTCATTTGTTCATCACTGCAACTTGATCATACTATTTATTGCCAAACAAGGTCGCAATATTGTAAGAATGCGCCCTAGTGGAGAAAAATCGAAACATCAACTTGTATATTATAACACACATTATAGGTCATTATTTTTTTCGGAAAGAACTCAGTAAAATCAGTATTTAAAAACACAATCATTGAAAACATAATTATCCAATGTCTAGGTCGAAGCAATCTGCTCAGTATTTGCTATATGCAACGTATTTGTTAGAGAGTCAGTCACTGCAAAATAATGCTCTTACCTGTTCAGAATATTAAAAAAGGAGGAACTTTCTTTATTTTGGTAACCAAAATTCGATAACTATCGAGGTGAAATACGACTGTAATTGGTTGTAAAACAATGTTCATTGAAACGTGATTGGTCATTGACTCCCATTTGGGGCATAAGAAAAATAATCTACTCAATTTATAAAAAAAATATTGCAAAGTAAGATACAAAACGCAGAAATGAACTTCCATTGAAGAACAATAGGCTGCACAAAATTGGATCGGATAAAGAATTAATATACAAAAACAAGTTAAACATATATCCATTGAATGAGAAAATCAGAGAATATGGAGAGAAATGGTTTATACGTGTGGAAAGAATGAATGTAACAAGAGCAGCATTCAACTACAAGCCAAGAGGTTCAAGGAATGTAGGAAGGCCAGTGAAAAGATGGGCAGAAGAACTGTGAAGCGGAACAGACAATTTTTGCCTAGCCCGTGAAGTGAAGAAGAAGAAGACAAAACAATTAAATAATACACTGTAGAATTTACGTTCATACACCCTTATTATTTATATGAAATACTTTATAATACGTGTATTTTTTAAATAAATGAAAAGTTTGTGTGAAAGGGTTAATGTTGTTCCAAATAAATTAAATTTAAAATAAGTGTTTTATCTTCCTCACCAGGGCTAAGTTGCTTGAATAGGCAACAGTACCACAGCGGATGTTGCTGTTTTAATCACCAACCTATGTCGCAGCATACTATTTCCCGCCTTCGTGTCCCGAGACGCTACTCATTTATTATTGTGTATTTTCAATTAATGTAGTTGTCATGGAAACAATAAACATTCTAATGCAGTGATAGTGGATAACAACAAATTTCAACAATATTTTTGTTGAGTCTACCGCTGTGATCTCGAGGTAGCGTGCTGCCTTGTCACGCAGCGGGTCCGGGTTCGATCCCCGGTCGGGACAGTTTTCTGGGTGAGGTTTATATCGGGGTTTTTCCTCACCTGTAAGATAAATGACAGGAAAACGTTAAGGCCCAAACGGTCCCCGAAATCATGTAGCCATCGCAATCATCATCATTCATATTCATCTTAGATTAGGCTTAGGATTAGGGACTCTCCTGGCGTACCACTGTCATCACCCATCATATCATGGGGGCAACTTAACCCCGCCTTCCAGGCGCCCCAACCTCACAGGTGGGTTACAAGTACGCCATGCCAGGAGAGAACACTATGAATGTCGAAAGACGACCTGGGGCATTTGCAAAAAAAATGTTGATTGTTTTAGTGTTATTATATTTTTTTGCGCGATACTGCGTTTTGTCGTACTTACAGCAATGGCGACCATGATTGAAAGTTCAACTTCCTATATTTCGGGTTTGCCAACCTAAATAACTACACTGTAATATTACATTTACACCCACGTGCGGGAAGTAAAACCACGGCATTCTACGTATACTACGTACAAAGGTAGTGTTAATATACGAAACAAATCACTGCATTTTAAATTAATTGAACTTTATTTGAAACAATATAAAACAGTAAATACCTACTTGCCGCCATTTTATTACTAATGGTCTCACAGCCTGCTGTATTTTATACTAATAAATATTGCCCATACTGTTAACGTTAGTCAGTTGTTTATAATGAACGCAAATATTTTCAACAAATATGTTATTATTTTACATTATTTATTATTTTGAAAACACCATCGTGCAAAAAATAATGTATAACGCACGTTTGTGAAGTGTTTTACAGAATCTTGGAAATTAAAAACCTCGCCATCGCTCGAGTGTTAAACATTTTCCTGGCTTCTGTAAAACCACTTCCCAATCTCGCATCTAATACGACACTCTTTAACTGGTAAAACCATTCAGATCGAATTCAAATCTGTGCATGAAAGGACGGACAGATTTTGCTCTGAGGCCTCCTTTTTCAAACCTGAAGTTATTTTACGTATCGTAGTTCTAAGACACGAGACCCATAGCTAAGAAATTCTAGCCCTGGAAAAATCCATCGGCCCCGACTTGCTCTGAATAATCGAACCTTTGAACTAGAGGAAAATATATCATTATCCCCTGACTATGGCGGTTGCCCAGAGGCTCACTTTGTTTCCCCGCAGCTGTTATATATAATTAAATACAAAGATGCCGACTACCGCCACTATAATAATTCCGCAAGTTGCTCGATACCTGTTGTTATATAAACGGACAACCATCATAGTGAGGGGCGATGATACTTAACTATTAATCCACTGATTGTTTAAATTAACACAAATTCGATGAATAAACTAATGATGAAGTAAGTAAACTAACGTTATTTAAAATAACCTTGAAAAAGAGCGGATTTTCTTGCACGATATTTGCTGTGAAAGAGTGGCTTTAGTTTTACTTCACATCTCTGATGTTCAAACAATGAGATCATAGAGCACGTGTCACACAGTTAATCTACAACTTTGTAATCTTGCATATGTACGTATATGTGAAAGTTAATTAAATATTGTGGTACGTGACCTAAAGTGTTAAACTACAGTTTATGAGCTGTCTTTATTACGAAGGAATTAAACTATTGACCCATGAACAAAATATTACAAAGATTTAGAAATCTTGATCTATCCTACTTATGACAATAACGATGATACACACACACACACACACACACACACACACATATATATATATATATATATATATTTTTTTTTTTTGATCCCACAACAGACCCGGAGGCCCTTGGGGTAGTTGGAGGTTAAGGCTCCCACTATTTCTAGACAATCGGCACTTTATGTCAGCCGGGTTGTCAGCCCTGCGTGACGGCCGCCTTTACCCCAGAACAAGCGTCTGGTACTCATTTCGGTTAGAGGCTGAGTCGACCCCAGGGCCATAGTGCCGCCAGAGGGTTTGGGTCAGTTTAAAAATCCTGACCCCAACGGGACTTGAACCCTCGACCCTCCGGCTTGTAGCTCAGTGCCTTAACCACTACGCTACGGCGTGCCCCCACATACATATATATATAATATATATATATATATATATATGTATATAGTGTTATTAATCACATAAGTAGGATATGTGTGTGTATATATTTATATATATATATATATATATATATATATATATATAGCGAAGTTCAGGTAATGGGATAATGTAAACCCATCTGTTTGAGTGGACCCTGTCAATATTTTATCTTGGTGCTGCCCTCGAACTGAAAATATTTTAACAAGAAACCTCCATGCACCTCTTTCATTCCCCATTCGTGCCACATGTTCTGCCCATCGCAGTCTACGAGACTTAAATGTTCTAATCATGTCTGGCTTCCTATAAAGACCATGTAGTTCATTGTTAAGAAGTCTTCTCCATTCACCTGTCTGTTCATCTCGTTTTGGTCCAAAATTTTCCTAAGAACTTTATTCTCAAATACTCGTAATCTCCTTTCCTCCCTTAAAGTAAGAGTCCATGTTTCGCACCCATGTAATATAACTGGTAGAATAGTAGTTTTATATTTTTTTCAATTTAATGTTTTTTGAAAGGAATCTCTGCAATGAATATATATTCATACTATTATACTATATAGTAATAATATTTTTTTTATTATTCCGGGTTTTACAATGAATATACATTTTCCGGTACCCATGTTCACAGTTAACTACACATTTGTTTCAACGCATTTTTCCATTCTTGTCTGTTCATCCATATATCTTCTTCTATTTCCCATTCCCTCTTAGTTTCATTGATTCCCTGAATCCACGTAATAGTTGGTCTACCCTTCTTTTTCCTTCCCTGTGGTTCCCAATCCATTATCTTAGGTAGTCTTCCTTATTCCATTGTTCTAATGTGTCCGTAGCAATTTAATTGTTTCAATAATAATAATGATAATAACAATAATAATAATAATAATAATAACTTATAATTTAATTAAGCTTATTTAATTTTTTAATTCCGTATTAATTTATGTAGACTCTCTACAAACGTAGAGCTTAAAGTAATGTAGCTTTACAGACTTATTTTATAATTTAATAACATCAAGTGTATTTGTTATTGCATTTCATTTTAATATTTCAAAAATATTATAACAAACAATTTAATTTCCCAGAGTAGAAACGTAATTAAAAGATTATTTAGTACATAACAAACAAAAAATTTGTTTTTGAGTGAGAAAGCAGCAAGTACCAGTATTATAATATTTTTATAATTACACATATAATCCTCATAATTAATTTTTTATAATACTATTTTTTCCTTAGCATTTTGTAAAGTAATTATATAGCATTTTATTTATTATTAACATTAAAATACGGTGAAACATGAAATAAGAGTATTTTCCGTTTTTCATCAACTAATTTCAATAACAATTTCATTAAACAAAAAAAAATGGCAATAATTAATATTTGATGGACTATTTCAAGCTGCACTATGGCCCTGGGGTCGACTC